>ML873445.1:8393-19290 GCA_009831015.1 Picea engelmannii | reverse complement strand
TACCTTTCCTTCTTTGCAAAGTCCACCAATGACAACACTGTATGTAGAAGCATTAGGTGCAACACCTTTCTCCTCCATTCTGTCATACAAATACATAACAAAATCTACATCTTCCTTGCACAAACATTGAATCAACATATTGCAAGTTCTGACATCAAAAGCCAGATTTTTTTACAAAGATGCTATTCAGAAGTTCATTAGCCTCCTGCTTTTTGAAATTTTGTAAGAGTCTTCTAATGAGTGATATGTAACTGGTAATACTTGGGAAAATGCATTTCCTTTCTATTTGATTGTAGAATTTCATACCAGTATCAAATTTTGACTTCTTGCAAAGTCCATTGATAACAGTGTCATAGAGAGAGTCGTCTGGCACAATTCCACAGCATATCATGTTATCAAGAAGTTCGGAGGCTTCCTGTATATTTCCTGCCTGAGAATGTTCCTTAAGCAATGTCCTGTAGGTAATCACATCTGGAACAAAACCTTTCTCCAAGGCCTCTTTAAGGAGATTGCTTGCAATCGATATCATACCTTTCTTACAAAAGGCATTGATAATTGAATTGTAATTAGCAATGTTGGGCATAACACCTCTTCTTCGTAGTTCTTCCCAAAGTACCAAAGCCTCCTCTATCTTGTCTACTTTACAGTATTCACCAATAAGTGTACAGTAAGTAACAACATTAAATTACTTTTTCTAGTTACTTTTGATAGGTCAAATAAAGTCCATTGCCCACCATTAGAATCGCTCCTTGACCACGATGGATTGCAACAACATTTAATCTCATGAAAATAATTGTTCAACACATTATAAGACATCACACTACTTTGTATAATCTATATCATCCGAAGAAAAAGTTGGCCACTATAGCCTTATGCACATTACCTTCTGATGCAGGAGCATCACCCAAGACAAGTGAGCCAGCATGGAAGACAACGAACAGCTGGACAAGGCCAGCCGAAACTTTTTGAATTTTCATACAAGATGATGCACCAATGTATAAATGATGAATTTATGAAAAGTGACTTTGTATATTGTATCAGAACTCGAGCCATACGCTCTTGTCTGAAGTAGATAGGAGGCATTTAATCTAGTTAATGCAGGTAGGTAGGTTTTATTTCTAGATTAGACAGTTTTAGAGAGAAGGAGGGAAAACATATATAGACACCCTCATTGTGTCTTTGTAACATTATCAAACATTTAGAAGAGAAGAGAAAGAAGAGAAGATTGTATGAAGAACACCCATGTATAGGCATTTGAATTAATAGAAGGAAGCTTTGATTCAAGCACATGGTTTTGTGTTGTTTTCTCTATGTATTGATGTTATGCTCATGAATGTTTGATTTCTTGTATGCATTACTTTGTATATGTTGTGCATGTGATTTCATGTTTCAACTTGAAGTCTGAAAGGGAGAGAGAGAGTGAGGTTCAATTTTTTCTCTATCTGAGCCAGGAGATTCTTGCAGGTGTGCAGTTGAATTCATCCACAAAGAGTGCATTGATGAAGGCTCAATAGTTTAACTCTTGTTCCCATTCACCCAGAATTGGATTTGAGTTGTTGAAGCCGTGCAAGGAGTGTGCAGGCTGAAGAAGAAGTCTCAGTTGTTAATATGAGCAAAGGAGATTGAAGACTGCTGCTGTAGGAGTTGCGTAGGGTCGAAGAAGTCTGAACACTTGAAGTGTTTACAGAGTTGTCGCAAGGAGTGCATGCAAGTTCCTCTGAAAGAATAAAAGTGGAAAAGCTCAGGAGGGATAGAACCTTCATGGTATCATTGAAGGAGAGACCAGGAGGTTTGGGTCGAGGAAGGTTCGAGCAGGAGTTGCAAGCACATGTGTCGGTGAAGACAAGTTCTGAGGAAGAACATTTAGTCTCTCAAGAAATCCTCAAGGAGGAGGAATCGACAGTCAGGATAAGTAGAGAAAACTGTGAAATCCCATTAGCCAGTAGATCTTGGGAAAGTAGCGCGGGTTTTAAGTCCTAGAATGCAGACAAGGAGTCCTGGAGGAGACATCGGGATATCCGAGTTATCAGGTTTTCATAGGGCTGAGAATCGAGACCTTGAAAATATCGAAATCTCGAGAAAGGGTCTCAACCATTGATCTTGGTAGGACACATGGCATGAGATCTGGATGAGTCAATGTTTGGAGCATCGGGTTTTCCAAAGGCAAGAAACTCTTGCATATAGGAATCGCGATCCATGATTTCCCAATGCGATCAGAGCCATTAATCTGAAGGATGCATGTCCAAGGATCCGGAAGAGTTCGGGGTTTGACATTTCAAGATTTCCACATACAAGGGAATCATCGCACTAGAAATCATGATTCCGTGATACCTGATAGAGCGAAGAAGGAAGCTGTGATTTGGAGGAGACAATCGGGGTTCGACAATTTAGTATTCTTGGTCACGAGAACCTCACGACCAGAGAAGTCGTGAAATCCTGAAACGTGACGGTCCCATAGTCAAAGTAGAACAGAGGACTGGTGGCATCGGAGATCGGAGGATTGGAGATCCTGAGGACGTAAGTTTTATGCTCAGTTTCACAAAGTCTAAAATTCTGATAGGGGAAAGGACTGTGGTCTTGTGGACCAGCAGGTCACATGCGAGAAAGGTTAGCCGGAGGGAGGTAAGGTGCCCGGAGGTACCATTGGAGATCAGGAGTCGGGGATTCATGAGAGAAGTGACTCATGACAACGTGAGTGCCGATTTTCTGATGGGTGGATTCCCGATAGGAGTGGGAGCAGGCATTGGTATTGGATCACGTCAGATTTCAGGGAATTCAGAGGCCCGAATCCGTGTCTGTAGGCTTCACGACCACGCAAAGTCCGATTTCCTGATAGTACCAGGGAAGATCATAAAGAGTATTCTGTGGGTGTGAAAACCTCCCGATAATGGGTTGAAGAGCATTTTATCTCTTAAGGCCTAAGGAAGAGAAGGTCCTAGTGGGAGCGGATGTGTCCTGGGTGGCGCATTTGCGTCAAAGTGGTATCAGAGTGAGAAAGTATCTCTGTTTTCTGTAGCAGAGAAGAGAGGAAAATTTCACCATGCCATCGAGGAGAGAAAGACAATCACCCGATCTAGAGGATAGGGGAAACCAGAGAGGAAGAGGTAGACAAGTACAGAATCTAGAGATGGAAAGGTAGATACGTGATCTCTAAGTGAGATTAGAAGATATGGAAGCAGGGTAGAGATGCACAGCCAGTGCGAGAGATCTGAGTGACTCCGAAGGTGAAGTTGAAGCTGAACAACAAGGAGAAGTTGCAGCTGAAGATGCAGTCAATGAGCGATTGATTAAGGCTATCGCCCGGATGAGTTCAAAGACAAAAATAGACATTCCATCTTATGAAGGAAGTTTGGATGCAGAAGAGCTTCTAGATTGGATAAGAGCTCTTGACACCTACTTCGATTATGAGGATATCAAAGAGGAAAAAAAGGTTAGGCACGCTGTCATGAAATTGAAAGGACATGAAGCACTATGGTGGGACAAACTTCAAGCAGATAGACGTTCCAAAGGCAAGAAAAAGATCAAAAGTTGGAATCAAATGATTGCGAAGATGAAGGCAAAGTTCATCCCAAGGAATTATCAAATCACACTATTCAGGAGGATGCAGAACCTGAGGCAGAAGTTGATGACAGTGAAGGAGTACACTGAGGAATTCTACAAGCTCAATATTAGAACAGGTCATCGGGAGAGCGATGATGAAAAAKTTTCCAGGTATATGAATGGMTTAATATAAGATATCCAGGATGAAATGAGTATGACAACCATCAGAACGRTGGAGGATGCGTATCAAATGGMATTGAAAGCTGAGGAAAAGCTGAGCCGTAAGCAAGGTCAGTGAGGGAGAGGTAGAAGTTAKCCCAGAGGCAAGGCAGTTGCCCARGATAAATACCAGAAGCCCAAGGGAAACTGGAAGAGACCTCAGGGTAAAGTTGAAAGAGGTGGAACCTCACAGCGAGGACAGMAATATGMTGAGCAGAGGGGACAKCATAATGASCAGARAGGAGATTATGYTGATGCAAATACATTTCCTCGTACCAGAGGTASAGGAAGAGGCAGAGGTGGAGTCATCACATGCTTCACATGTGGAAAAAATGGACACAAAGCARTTGACTGTCCAGATAGGAAGAAGGATGGAGGGGAAGCTCACATTGCCGAGGCACAGAGGCGAGATSCTGAGGTAGAAAACACAAAAGACGRAAGGTCGTTGATGATGCGTAAGGTTCTCTTAACACCTGAGAAGGAGGTGGAGGACAYGGCTTAGAGAAACAAACTTTTCAGAACTGCATGTAAGACCAAAGACAGGGTGTGTAAAGTTATCATGGATAGYGGAAGCACAGAMAATCTCATTTCAACCGAGATGGTGGAGAAACTAGTATTGGAGACAACTGATCACCCGAGTCCATATAAAGTCTCATGGCTACAGAAGGGACATCAGGTAAGTGTCACCAAAWAGTTCTTAGTTGACATCAAKATAGGAGGATACAATGATAAAATTCTCTGTGATGTTATTCCTATGGATGTATKTCATTTATTGCTAGGCAGACCATGGCAATATGACAAGAATGTAGTTCATGATGGGAAGATGAATACGTATACTTTCGAGAAGAATGGAAGAACACATATGCTAMTTCCAATTAAAGACAAAGAARTAAAACCAGGACCGAGGAATACTGTACTTCTCATGAGTGGGAAGGAACTTCTRGCGGAAGTAAAGAAGAAGGAAGATCCACAATTCTTTGTGGTCAGGAAACCAAAAGTTGTTTTGACCAGCACAAGAGTGGATGACTTGYYGGAAGAAATTTAGGAACTGCTGGAAGAGTTCGCTGACATAGTGGTAGACGAATTACCTCATTCGTTGCCATTGGTAAGGAGTGTGAGTCATCACATAGACCTCATAMTAGTAGCTAGTTTACCAAATAAAGCTACGTAYAGGTTGACGCCGCAGGAAAATGAAGAGGTCAAAAGACAGGTGCAGGAAATATTGGACAAAGGACTGATCAGGGAAAGTTTAAKTCTGTRTGTCGTTCCAATGGTGTTGAGTCCAAAGAAAGATGGAGGTTRGAGAATGTGCAYTGATTCYAGAGCCATTAACAAGATAACCATGAGGTATAGGTTTCCATTACCAYGGATGGATGATTTGATGGAYTGTTTAAGTGGAGCCAAATTTTTTTCAAAGGTTGATTTGAAAAGCGGATACCATCAGATTCGCATGAGAGAAGGCGATGAGTGGAAGACAACTTTSAAAACCAACAAAGGGTTGTATGAATGGCTAGTCATGCCATTTGGCTTGACRAATGCACCAAGTACCTTCATGAGGTTGATGAATGAAGTGTTGAAGAAATTCATTGGTAAGTTTGCCATTGTTTATCTAGATGACATATTGATTTTCAGCAAAACAAAAGAAGAACATCTAAAGAATTTAGYTGCAGTAATGAAGAAGCTACAACAAGAGAAGTTGTTGATCAACATGAGGAAATATTCATTTATGAAGACAGAAATCATTTACTTGGGGTTTGTCATATYGGCAAATGAATTGAAGATGGATCCAAGTAAAGTGGAGGTAATTAAAAATTGGCCATGACYGAGAAACATTTTTGAGGTGAGAAGTTTTCATGGACTGGCTATTTTCTACCGAAAATTCATCAKGAATTTCAGTGGAATTAGTGCAGCAATGATGGATAATGTCAAGAAAATACATAAATCTTTTCATTGGATTGAAGAGGCAGAGAAGAGCTTCAATCTGTTGAAGCGGAAGATAACAGAACAACCGGTTTTGGTGTTGTCGGATTTTACAAAAGTGTTCCAGGTGAAATGTGATGCAAGTGACTTTTCCATAGGAGCGGTCTTGAGCCAGGAGGATAGACCAATTGCATACTTCAGCGAGAAGCTGGATGAGGCAAAAGTAAAGTACTCCACATATGATAAAAAATTTATGCTATCATACAGGCGTTGAAGAAGTGGAGGCATTACTTGATCCCAAAAGAATTTGTTCTGTACAGTGATAATGACGCATTGCAGTTTGTGACTCAACAGGAGAAGTTGAATCATAAACATGCTAAATGGGTAGAATATATGCAGAATTTTACATTTGTAATTAAACACATTTCAGGTACTGCTAACAAAGTGGCTGATGCTTTGAGCAGGAAGTGTTTGTTGCTGTAGGAATTCCAAGTCAAAACATTGGGTTTTGAAAATCTTAAGGACATGTATGCAGGTGATGCATATTTTGAAGAGGCATATGAAGCAACTAAGAATCCAGTTCTCAGAGACAGAAGCCCATGGATGGATTACATGATCCAAAATGGACTGTTGTTCAGAGGCAACCAGTTATGTATTCTAAATTGCTCCATGAGGGAGAATCTGCTAAAAGAGAAGCACAATGGAGGCTTAGCAAGACATTTTAGCCACAACAAGACATTTGCAAAGCTGAGCGAAGCATACTTTTGGCCAAGAATGCAGTCGGAAGTCAAGAAGTTTGTTGACAGATGTAGAATTTTCCAGCATTCGAAGGGCAGGAAGCGGAATGCGGGATTCTATCAATCATTACCCATACCCGAGAGGCCGTGGGATGAAATCAGCATGGATTTCGTACTAGGATTACCAAGGACACAAAGAGGACATGATTCAATCTTTGTGGTGGTTGATAGGTTTTCTAAAATGACACATTTTATTCCATGCTAGAAGACCAGTGATGCGACTCATATCGCGATTTTTTTCTTCAAGGAGATCGTTAGACTTCATGGTTTACCCAGAAGCATAGTATCGGACAGGGATACGAAATTCATTGGACATTTCTGGAGGACACTCTGGAAGAAGATGGGAACTAAATTGATGTTTAGTTCTGCCTATCATCCTCAGATGGATGGACAAACAGAGGTGGTAAATAGAATTCTGGGAGACTTACTCAGAAGCTTGGTGATAGAGCACCACAGCAGTTGGGACAATGTGTTGCCACAGGCAGAGTTTGCATACAATGACTCAGTGAACAGGAGCACAGGAAAATTTCCATTTGAGATTGTATATGGCAGGCATCCAAGAGGCGTATCTGAAATGAGGGACTCAGAGAAGATAATGACTAACAGCGCAAGCGCTGAAGAATTCGCAGAGGCGATGGAAGAACTTCACAGCAAGGTGAAGCAGCGATTGCTGAAATCGAACCAGGAATATAAGCGCAGAGCGGATCAACATCAGAGACAACTTTAGTTCTAAGTTGGTGATCTAGTTCTGGCACATCTAAGGAAGGAAAGGTTCCCAAGGGGAACATACAACAATTTGAAAATGAAGAAAATTGGGCCATGCAGAGTCCTAAAGAAACTGGGGGAAAATGTTTATGAAATTGAGTTGCCGGATGGCATTGGAATATCTCCAATATTCAATGTCTCATAATTATATCCCTATAAGGCTAAGGAAGCAGATGGAGCTGGAAGTGATGAATAGCTAGAAATCTAGTGGCAGAAGCAGATGTCGATTGCAGGGAAGCCATAGATGGAGTGTATACTTGACAAGAGAGTGAGAAAAAAGACTAGACACAAGCAATACTTCAATTATCTGGTCAAATGGAAGAACCATCTAGTGGAATATTGATGCAGGAGCATCGCCAGCTCAACAAGCGATCTAGCACATCAAGCGAAAGATCAGTTGGAGAAACAAACCCAAATTTTGAAAAATGCTTTGGGATTGTAGCGCAAGTCTTAAATGATCCTTTATGAAGGAGTGCCTTTTGTATGTTGTATCAGACCTCGAGCCATACGCTCTTTTATGAAATAGATAGGAGGCATTTAATAGGTTTAATGCAAGTAGATAGGATTTTATTTCCATATTAGATAGTCTTAGAGTCTGAGAGGGAAAACGGATATAGACACCCTCGTTGTATCATTGTAACATTATTCAGAATCAAGCATTCAGAAGAGAAGAGCAAGCAGAGAACTTGTGGAGAACACCCATGTATAGATGTTGAATTAATAGAATGGAATTCTGATTCAAATTCATGGCTGCTGTTGTTTCTCTATGTATGTCGTTTAGTTGCTCATGAATGTTTGTTTTCTGGTGATGCATTTGCTTTGTATATGTTGTGCATGTGATTTTAGGTTTTAGCTGAAGTCTGAAAGGGAAGAGGATAAGTTTTAATTGTTTCTCTATCTAAGCTGGGATATTCCTACAAGGTGTGCAGTCGAATTCATCCACAAGGAGTGCGTTGATGAAGGCTTAGTAGCTGAACCTTTTGATTTTATTTGCCCAGGAGTTGATTTGGGTTATTGAGGTCCTGCAAGGAGCGTGCAGGCTGGATAAGAAGAAGTCTCAGCTGTTATTCTGAGTAAAGGAGTTAGACGACTACTGCTGTAGGGAGTGCACAGATTTTGAAAGATTCAACACTTAGAAAGCGTTGAATGTTGAGCGCAAGTAGTGCTCGCAAGCTCAAGAGGGATAGTTCCTTCATAGTATGGTTGAAAGATAGCCAGGAGGTTTTGGGTCCAGGAAGGCTTGAGAAGGAATTACAAATACAGGATTTGGAGAATAAGTTCTGAGAAAGAACCTGTAGTTTCTCAACAAATCCTCAAAGGGGAAGAATCAACGGTCAAGGCTCCCAGGAGAAATCAACGAAATCCTGTCAGCCATCAGATCTCTGGAAAGTTGCGCAGGGGTTAAGTCCCCAGATTAGAGGAAGAAATCGAGGAGTCATCGGGACATCAAGGTCATCAGGATTTCCATAGACAAGAGGATCGAGCATATTGAAATTGCAATCCACGATTTCCTGAGAGGGTCGGAACCATTGATCGCAGCAAGGACATGTGGCGGGAGATCCCGAAGAGTCGGGTTTGGAAATTTAGGGTTCTTTCTCACAAAGGAATTGCTGAAATATAAATCGTGATTTTGCGATCCCCGATAAGTGGAGAAAGGAGCGGTGATGTGGAGGAGAGAGACCGCACGTGTATTGGGGTTTGGCATCTCAGAGTTTCTGGAAGTGTAGGTTCTACGCATATCAAAACTGTGAAGTTTGAAACTCTGACGGGGAGCAGGTCATGGTCTCGTGGAATGACAGGTCATATGCGGAAGGGGATAACCTAAAGGAGCTTGGGAGAGAGAGACAGGTGCCATCGCGAATCAGGGTTCAGAGATTCGTGGTGCCAGTGAAATGCGACATCACATATGTCGATTTCCCAATAGGGAAATCCCCGACAGGAACAAAGAAGCATCGACATTGAGACCCATCAGGTTTCGGGGTTTGTGTAGCATGAGGAACGTTCCCACGAGTTTCGCGATAATGCGAAACCCGATTTCCCGATAAGACAAAGGGGAGATCGTAGGGAGAGAGTTATGTGGGTATTGAAGGGGTCCCGATAAGGGATAAGAAGAGTATTTTAGCTCTTCGGGCCCGTGAAGAAGAAGGTCCTGGTGATCGCGTACGTGTGTCAGGTGCCGTTTTCATTAGAGTGGTATTAGAGCAAGGAATTCTCTCTGTTTTCTGTAGCAGAGGAGAAAGAAAAATTTCACCGTGCCGCCTAGAAGATAAAGGCAATCACCTGATACGGAGGATAGGTATGTGCGAAGAAGAGGTAGGCCGACAGGGAATCCAAAGATGGAGAGACAGATATGCGATATCAGAGCGATATTGGAAGACATGGAAGCAGCACAGAGACGCACAGCTAATGCTGGAGACTTAAGCGACTCTGAGGGTGAAGTTGAAGCTGAACAACAAGGAGAAGTTGCAGCCGAGGATGCAGCAAATGAGCGGTTAATTAAGGCTATCGCTTGGATGAGTTCAAAGATGAAAATGGACATTCCAGCTTATGAAGGGAGTTTGGATGCAGAAGAGCTTCTGGATTGGATTCGAGCTCTTGATACTTACTTCTATTATGAAGACATCGAAGAAGATAAGAAGATTAGGCATGTTGTTACCAAAATGAAAGGACATGCAGCATTATGGTGGGACGAGCTTCAGGCAGATAGAATTTCCAAAGGAAAATAGAAAATTAAAAGCTGGGATCGAATGATTGCAAAAATGAAGGCAAAGTTCATCCCAAGGGATTATCAAATCACACTATTCAGGTGAATGCAGAACCTGAGACAAAAGTTGATGACGGTGAAGGAATACACCAAAGAATTTTACAAGCTCAATATCAGAGCAGGTCATCGGGAGAGCGATGATGAAAAAGTTGCCAGGTATATGAATGGCTTAAGATATGATATCTAGGATGAGATGAGCATGACAACCATCAGAACGGTTGAGGATGCGTATCAGATGGCATTGAAGGCAGAAGAGAAACTAAATCGTAAGCCAACACAGCGAGGGCAAGGCAAGAGCTAGCCGAGAGGAAAATCAGTTGCCCAAGACAGGTTTCAGAAATCCAAAGATGACTAGAAGAAGCCTCAGACCCGAATGGAAAGAGGTGGAAGTTCTCAGCGAGGCCAGCACGCTGAACAATGAATGCAGCAGGCAAAACAGAGTGGAGGATACGCTGATGTTAATACTTTTCCTCGTACCAGAGGTAGAGAAAGAGGCAGAGGAGGAATCATCGCATGTTACACATGTGGGAAAAATGGACATAAGGTAGTTGACTGTCCAGACAAGAAGACAGATAAAGGAGAAGCTCACATCGCTGAGGCACAAAGGTGAGCTGTTGAAGAAGAGGACGCAGAAGATGGAAGGTCTTTGATGATGCAAAAAGTTCTCATAACACCCGAGAAGGAGGTGGAGGACACAGCTCAGAGAAGCAGACTGTTCAGAACTGCATGCAAGACCAAAGACAGGAAATGCAAGGTTATTGTGGATAGCGGAAGCACCGAAAATCTCGTTTCGACCGAGATGGTGGAAAAATTAGAGCTGGAAACAACTGATCACCCGAGTCCATATAAAGTCTCATGGCTACAGAAGGGACATCAGGTGAGTGTCACTAAA
>ML873444.1:37125-48726 GCA_009831015.1 Picea engelmannii | reverse complement strand
GTACATAGTTATGATTATTTCAAGTTAGGGTTGTTGACTAATCCAAAACTAGTCATGTGAGACTAAAGTAAAGTTTGATGAAAATGCTAGTCTCTTGTTGTTAAAGTTAAGGAAGGTTTGAAGGTATGTGATCATATACACCATGTAAAATCCCTAGGTCGAACCCCAATTGTAAATGTAATAATATACTTAAGCTGGTGAGTTGTTTTATATCTTTTTGGCATGCATCTTCCATAGCATAGTGTGTGCATGTACTACACAGTAAAATGATGGAATAGGCACATTCCAAGATACCGCGTGCAACAACTTAAGTGCACACGATATTGAGGCCAAGGAGCCTTTGTGTATATCTTGTGTTTTATAGGTTGATGAGCCAGTTATTATAAGCGAGGATGCTTATGTTTTGAATTGGGCCAGAGAGCCTAGATGCTAAAGGCCAATGCATCTATATTTGTATACATCTCATCATTAATATAAAATACATCGTTGCATGTAGACCGACCACGATAAAAGAGTACGGGGGACTAAACTCCACTATTTAGGAAAAGGGAGGGCTAAAAGTTAAGCAAAAGAACTAAGCTATGGAGCTTTAGCCAAAAATGAATATTATATTAATATTTCTTAAAGTATAAAGTATGGATAATTATTTTATCCTAAGTTATAAAGTTGGGGACAAGTGGGCCAAAGTAGCTCCCAACATGATAAGTGTCAATTTGGGGACATGCATACATATTTTTGGGACTTATTTCATTTTCCTATCTTTTCCATCATTCTGACCATCATTCCTTCCATCAGGGAATCATCCATTCAGCCATACCCTGATCTTTCACTCACGCAGTAAGCTATCCTTCATACTTCCTGTCACGGTACTTGATCTTGTATCCATGGCCATATATGTCTGTGTAGATGGTTAGCTTGGGAGCTGGATTGAAGAAGCGGGTTGTCAGACCCGTGGGATAACGAAGAGGAGGGCTTTCATGCCCATCGGATATTGAAGAGGCGAGTTGTCAGGCCTGTGAGAAATTTCTCTCTGGGTGAGAGAATTGTTGGCAATTGATTTTCTGAAGGTGCCAAACTGCAGCTACATGGCTCTGAGACTTCCTGTCCGACCTGTTGCTGAAGCCCTGGAAGGGAAGTGGGGTACCCAAAGGATTGTTGAGTAGAGAAGGGGCACACTTCCTGGGGTGGGACATGCATGTGGGGAATGAGGGACTGTAGGTTGTTAGTTTGAGTAGGCACATGTGATGGAGTTTTTCATGTTTTCCATGAGCCACTGGCCTGGTTAGGAATTCTTTGCCCGGGTGGAGTTTAGTCCTAGCTCGGGGGTGAATCACTATTGAGAGTGATGAACAGTGTGGTCTAAGGCTGGGAGGTTCGTGGAAGGTCTGCACGCAGTTGGTGATATTCTTACCAAGATAAGTGTCAATTGTGTGATAAATTTACATGTTGCATTATTATTTTTGTGTTTGTATTTATGGGTATTTCCTGTATATGTTGCATGTATACATTTGTTGTTATTTCAATGTGAATTTGTGCATTTACATATGTATTTGACTGTTTACGTTATATATATATATCCGCAAGAGTTCTGTAGGTATATATTTTTATTGCATGCAATTAGAAAATTGTATGTGGCATAGCTCAGTTGGATAGTGGGTATGTTACAGTATGTTCTGCAGAGAGAACGAAAGAGTTCTTTGGCATAGCATGCCCCGACATGGATGGCTGGGGACGTTACAATATCGTTTCAGAAAAGTAAAACGTCTAAGTAGTGGCATTACCTGGCCTGTTGGTGGTTGGGGATGTTACACACCAGGTTTAATACAGAGTTACAAATCAGATTTGGATGATGAAATTGATGAGGAATTTTGGTTGAGGTACATGTTGGGTACATGGTTGAGACAAGTAGTTGATGAGTTGGCACATACATGAGTGTTGGAGTTACTTCACACACACCTAGGATTTTTTTTTCTAAGGCTTTTCCTTGTTTATTAGTCATAATTAGTCATTATCCAGTCTCTTATATTTTAGGGAAGAATATTCCACCTAGAGAATATTCTCTTTCAGTTGACACTTTGGTTTGATTAGTTGAGTTGAGTTTAGATGTTGCATTGGTTTTGTCACCATGCAACATTGGGATCATCACCATGCTAATTCGACCTTTCCTTGGTATCATTACCATATTGACGCATTACCCTTCATTCCATGATTTAACTTCTCACTACTCTCTGTTAATTCAGTTAACTGAAGACTAGTTGACTAGTTAACTCAACTAGGTGGCAATTCACTCCCGTAACTGCCTGAGAGACTAGACTAGGTGGCAGTTCACTCCCGTAACTACCTGAGAGACTAGAATAGGTGGCAGTTCACTCCCGTAATTGCTGGTGTGTGTCCAGATCACTCTAGACCACCACTATGGTGCATTTTTTCTCCTCCAGTGTGCACTCATTGAGTTATACAGAGTATATCATGTGTAAATTATTCATTATTCACAACGGTTAATGAGAATTGTTTCATTCTTTCTCTCCTTCTTTTTCTTTCTTCTATTCTCTCTGAAAATGTGTGTATCATTGTTTATCTATATCTATTATGTGTAGGTTCAAAACATGTACATGGTATCATAGCCGACAGACTGCTAAGAAAAAGCTACACCAAAATTTTTTGCAGGTACAAAGATTGAAGACATCAGAAAGATGGAATTCCAAAAATAATTCATTCTTACACCTTACAACTATTTTGCATGGAATGAGAAAATAGCCATACATCTTCGAACCATAGGTTTGTACAGGTTAACCTTGAATACAGATACAAAACCGACATCAGCCATAGAAAAATCCAAGTACTTAAATTGCATGGATGAGGCACTCAGAACAATTTGCAGTCTTATTTATCCCGATCTACTTTTTCATATATCTTCCTGTAAGACTCCCAATGAAACCTGGACCACCTTGGAAGGGATCTTTGGCAAACAATATGAGATGAGGGGACACATGCTGGAGGTGGAGCTGCTCACATTGGATCCAAAAAACTTCAACAATATCCAAGATTTCTTTACAAAATTCAAGGATTTATTGTCGCAAATCAAAGCTTGCGGGGTTGATAAATAAAAGTAGGAGAAACAAATGGTTCTCACCATTCTCTCCAATATTGGTCTTGAATTATTTGTAGTCGTATCTACATTCCATATTGTCATAGTCGCCTCTGGAGCCACCTGGAAGATGCCTTCTCTTGAGGACTTTATCGAATCCCTGGCACAAGAGAAAAACAAGCTCTTCAACATAGGCACAATGAAAGGCCCAAGGGTGCTTGCACTCACTGTGCATAATGGAAGCCACAAATATCATAAATCTAAAGATAAAGATAAACGGAAATCTCATGCACATCCGAAGAAGGAAGGGTACACAAAACCCTTCACCGATGCCTATGGATCCAAAGGGGAAAAGGGGAGAAAAGGGGAGAAAAGCATGTATTGTCACAAAGGATTGCATTCGGAATCTGCATGCATGCAAAAACAAATAGATATGATGTCTCAAATACTTCATCAAAACAACCTTGGAGATCGCATCCTCGAGGGTGCAAAGAAGAAGAAGCTAGAAAATCTGAATTCAAAGAAAGGAAACTGTAGCCATGCCTTGATTGCAATCAACTCCTCTCCCGATGCTTGTATCATAGATTTAAGAGCATCACATCACATGGTTTCCTCAGAAGCAGTCTATTCTTCATTGGATGCATGCAAAGGTCCTCCTATTCTGATGGGGGACAACTCATTTGTCGAAGTCACCGACAAAGGAAGGATTGAAATCATGTGTTGCACGTTCCCAAACTTTCTGTTAACCTTCTCTCAGTGTATCAGATGACAAATTATGGCACCAGTAAGAAAGTCATATTCACACCAAATTTCGTGGACCTCTACGACATGTAAATCAACTCCAGGGTTGCTACTGGTGAGGTAAATCATCGGTCTAGATTGTATACATTTTCTGAATTCATTGAACCTGATTTCACTTTACTGCTTACTCATGCTGATGCTTACAGAGGGGTAGTAAACATAACCATTCAGGCTATGTGGCTACAACATTTTCTCACTAAGTTGGGCATTCAGTTTCATCGTCTGATTGTCATCTGGTGTGACAACCAGAGCACTTTGAAGTTCTGTAGAGATCCAGTTCAGAGGCAGTGGATGAAGCACATCGATATCCATATGCACTACATATGAGACATAGTACACAAGGGGATCATCGACCTACAATTTTTTCCTTCAGCAGAACATACGACATACATTTTCACCAAGACCTTCACTGGGAAGAAGTTCAATTCTCTACGAAGTCGTCTTGGAGTGAAGAGCATAGTTTCCTAGCAACTGTAGTTCTTCTTTTTACATACATTGTACCTTGAGGGGGTTTTTTTCCCATGAGGTTTTCCCTCTTTCCTCACTTTATTTTCAGTGTATCTTTTGTATTTGGGTACCTAACATGGACTCGTTGTCGGGACCCATTCTTTATTTTCACCATAGTGATGTTCAGGGGGGGTGTTGGAGTTACTTCACACACACCTAGGATTTCTTTTTCCTTGTTTATTAGTCATAATTAGTCATTATCCAGTCTCCTATATTTTAGGGAATAATACTCCACCTAGAGAATATTCTCTTTCAGTTGACACTTTAGTTTGTCTAGTTGAGTTGAGTTTAGATGCTGCATTGGTTTTGTCACCATGCAACATTGGGATCATCACCATGATAATTCGACCTTGCCTTGGTATCATCATTAGACTAATGCATTACCCTTGATTCCCTGAGTTAGCTCCTCACTACTCTCTATTCAGTCAATTAACTGAAGACTAGTTGACTAGTTAACTCAACTAGGTGGTAGTTCACTCCCGTAACTTCCTAAGAGACTAGACTAGGTGGCAGTTCACTTCCGTAACTATTGGTGTGTGTCTAGATCACTCTAGACCACCACTATGGAGCATTGGTTCTCCTCCAGTGCACACTCATTGAGTTATGCAGAGTATATCATATGTAAATTATTCATTATTCACAACGGTTAATGAGAATTCTTTCATTCTTTCTCTCCTTCTTTTTCTTTCTTCTATTCTCTCTGCAAATGTGTGTATCATTGTTTAGATAGATCTATTCTATGCAGGTTCAACACATTTACAATGAGGTGTATATTTAATTATGTTGGTACATCTTGATGAGTCATAGTTGATGAGTAGTTGATACATACTTGGTACATGGTTGATGCACTTGCCTATGGTAGAGGTTGAGGTACAGGTTGATGCATGGTTCAAGTTATTGGTACAAGTTGTTTGGTGCAGGTTGATTGGTACAGGTTTACATTAGTATATCTCACATTTATAGTGTGACAGTGGTTCCATCATTCTACTTATATGTCAGGGCAGTTGGACGGGGCAAGGATAGGTGGTTGTAGCCACCTTCCGGTTGTAGCCAGAGAACATAGGGGGTTGTAGCCTCCTTATGGTTGTATCCAGAGAATTATGGAGTTGGAGCTTCCTTCAGGTTGTATCCTGAGAAACTAGGGGGTTGGAGCCTCCTTCCAGTTGCAGCTGGAAAACAAAGGAAGTTGGTGCTTCCAATGAATGAAATTCTTCAAGACATATAAGAAAAATAATTATGTGGTTTTCTCCTGCTTTGGGTTTCCACGTAAAAACAATGGTGTACTGTCTATGTGTATGATTGTTCATTTGTTCATTGTTTATTTACTCTACATATATTGGATGATAATGCTACATTGATATAACACTTACCTTATATGGTTAAAAAGGATTAGATTTCTGTATTACTGATTCACCCCCTCCTCAGTAATCCAACAATTGGTATCAGAGAAGGTTCCTTCATAAATTAGTTTAACCACTGAAAAGTAGATCACAGAGAGAAATAATATGTATAAAAATGGAATACCACAGTTTGATGGACAAAAGTACGCTTTTTGGAGCATAAGGATGAAGACATATATACAAGCACAGGGATTTGAAATTTGGCAATCAATTGTAGATGGATACACAACACCAACAGTTCCGCCGACAAATGACAAAGCTATGAAACTCGGTCAGAATAATTCCAAAGCCACAAATGCACTTCTGAATGGTCTTGGAGAATCGATATTCACCAAAGTTGGAAATTGTAAATCCGCTAAAGAGATTTGGGACAAACTTTGAAATATTTATGAAGGAGATTCAAAAGTCAAAGAAGCAAAGAAGCAAAGCTTCAAACTTACAGAGGTCAATTCGAACAACTAAAGATGATGGAAGATGAGAACATTGTAGCTTACTTTTTAGGGGTCGATGAAACAGTAAAGGCAATCTTGGGATTGGGAGAATAAATCAAAGAATCTATAATTGTTCAAAAGGTACCAAGATCTCTTCCTATGAGATTTGACCCTAAGATATCAGCACTAGAAGAAAGAGCATATCTAAACTCAATAATCATGGACGAACTACATGGAATCTTCACAGCATATGAAATGAGAACTGAACAGGAAAATCCAGATATAAAAGAAGCAACCTTCAAAGCATCCAAAAGGTCAAAACAAAAGGGAAAGAAAAAAGAAAAGGAACATTGCAACATCAATGACGTCTCGAAAGATGATGAAGAAGTGGCCAATTTTGTCAGAAGATTGAACAAGGGAACCAATGACATGTATAGAGGTAATCTTTCTTTGATTTGTTTTAATTGTGATGGTATTGGTCATTTTGCTAACAAGTGTCCTCATAAGAAAAAGAGAAATGATGAAGGTTACTCAAAAACAAACATATAAAGGTAAAAGAACCACAAAGAAAGTTTTCAAGAAAAGATTATGCACCAAAGAAGACATATCATCATCAGATGAAGATGAAGTCAATGACAGTGAGACAAAAAGAGTTCTATTCATGGCAGTAGAAGACTCTGATAAATAAGAATCCGAAGAAGAATATGAAGAGGCCGAAGAATAATATGAAGAGGTAGAAGTTGACTACCGAGAAAAAATGTTGTGTGCCATAGAAGTTATCAAAAGAGAAAAGAAGAAAAACAAAAAACTACAAGCGGAACTAGAAAAGAAAGAAGACACCGAGGAACTAGAACAAATGATCACAAATTTGAAGGTTCAAATTGAAGAAGATAAAAGAATTGAAGAAGCACTCAAAGAACAACTAGAAGGAAGAGACATGATCACTGGAAATTTGGAAGCAAATATTGTCACATTAAGAAAGGATCTTCAAAAGAAAAATATGCAGAACAACTCAAAAGTTTTGAATGACATTATCAACAGTCAAAAACCTAATCATGACAAGTCCAAACTTGGATACAATCAAACAGAAAAGGGATCAAGCTCAAAAAAACGGAACAAGAAACATATCTAAAAAGATATGCAGAAACAATCAAAGGGGATAGGAAGGTATACAAAGAAAATTGCAGGGACACTCCTCAACCGACAAGATTTAGATTTCAGAATCAATGATCGACAGAAATAGATAGACCTCAGGAAGAAGAATGATTCATAAGAGTACCTCCTTTCAGAAGATCTTCAACTCCCAGGTATCAAACTATATTTTTTGGTTTATGTTATGCATGTAACAATTTTGGACATAAAGTTGTGAATTGCAGAGCTAACAACAGGAACATAAACAACTTTGAAAGTCATACACAAAAGGGTTATCCAAGAAGGCCTAGTGAAACACAGAGAATAAGTTACAACAGGTTTGAATCTTTGAGCACTGAAGTGGAATGCTACAAATGTAACAACTTTGGACACATGGCCAAAGATTGCAGAATCGCAGTCCCTCCTAGAGAACCACAACAAAACAACAAAAGTCACAGACATAAACCTCATAAAAGGACATGGATAAGAGAGCAGAATCAGTATAGCAATGAAGAATGCACACTCGCTCTACAAGATAAGTAGAAGAAACGTGGTTGGTATGTTGATAGTGGTTGTTCAAAACACATGACAGGTGATAGAGACAGGTTTCTTACATGAATAAAGGAAATATATGGATCAATCTTCTTCAAAAATGATGATTCAACTAAAATCATTGGAAAATGCACAGTCGGAATTGGGAACAAGAATACCAAGGCAAAAAATGTTCTACTAGTAGAAAATATGAAACATAATCTTCTAAGTGTGAGTCAAATGTGTGACCAAGGTCATAAAGTTACTTTCGATTCACAAAAGTGCGAGATAATAAAAGAAGGTTCAGGAAAATTGATTGCAACAACTGCGAGAGCTTAAGCAACATATATGTATTGAGTGAAATTGGAAATGAAAAGTGTTTCCTAGGAAAGGAAGATGAAAGTTGGCTATGGAAAAGAAGAATGGGTCACATACATTTTGATAACCTTGTCAAAGTCAGCAAGAGGGAAGCAGTTAGATAAATTCCTCAAATCACGAAACCAACCAACACTCTATGCAAGCATTGTCAACAAGGAAAACAAACAAAGACTAGGTTTAAATCAAAAGAATATTCAACAACAAGACCACTAGAAATTGTGCATACTGATCTAGTTGGACCAACTACAACAAAGGGTTTAAAAAGTGAGAAATAATTTATGTTATTGTTTGATGATTATACAAGAATGACTTGAGTTTTCTTTCTCAGGAATAAGTCAGAAGTTTTTGAAAACTTCAAGGTCTACAAGGAAATGGTTGAAAATGAAATGGATTCAAAAATCAAATGCTTGAGATTTGATAATAGAGGAGAGTTCACTTCAAAGGAATTTATGGACTACTGCATTATGCATGGAATAAAAAAACAATTCTCCATTGCTAGGACACCTCAACATAATGGAGTTGTTGAAATAAAGAACAAGACAATACAAGAAATGGCTCGAACAATGCTAATGGATTCCAAATTGACATATATATTTTGGACACATGAAGTGCATACAACATTTCACATTAAAAATAGAGTAATGCTCAGAGACAACACTGACAAAACTTCCTACGAGCTATGGAAAGGAAGACCAACAAATGTGAAGCAATTCCGAGTTTTCGGAAGAAAATGCTACATCAAAAGAGAAGATGGCAGAATGGGAAAGTTTGACTCTCGTGTGGACAAAGGAGTACTTGTTGGTTACTCAAGTACAAGGAAAGAATACAAGTGTTACAACCTGAGATTGAAACAAGTTGTGGAAAGCATCAACGTAACAATTGATGAAACATGTAGACAAGAATTAAAGGAAGAATAAAATGAATCAGTGGAACAACTTTACGAAGAAGAAGAAGAAGATGAAAAAGAAGTAGAAGGGGAAGATGAAGAGGATATAACAGAAGCATAAGAGAAAGTTAAACAAGTTCCTCGAAAGACACCTAGCAGATGAGTACATAAGAATCATCCTTCAGATCATATTATCAGAAACAAAGATGTAGGAGTTGAGACTAGAAGAAGAATCTGTTCACCAGAACAAACACACCTAGCACTCTCATCTATGATTGAACCAACCTGTTTTGAAGAGGCCAGCAAGGATGGGCTTTGGAATAAGGCCATGGATGAAGAATTGGATCAAATAGAGAAAAAATGACACTTGGGAATTGGTTCCAAGACCAAAGGATAAGCATGTGATCGAAACAAAGTGGGTATAAAGGAATAAATTGAATGAATATGGACACGTTACAAAGAACAAATCTATATTGGTATGTAAAGGATATGCACAGGTGTAACACCCTATTTCCCCCAGTCTGTAAAAATAACTATATTGGCCAAGAACTATGGCAAACTCAAAGATGTGAATGTTTGATTCGACGGACCTTTGTATAAAAGGTCGATGAATGTAAATTATGTTATGAATATGTGTTGCATGACTGCTGGGAGGGGTATGTGCTAAAGGAGACCACAATGGCTAATGAGAGGTGGTGGAAGGGACCTGGAATGGTTGTGTTAACTTCCATCGAGCCAGTACCGTACTAGTTTTTACTTTCTCAAAGACCAAAGAAACTCTTTGACCCTGGAATGGATTTTCCGTCAGATTGGTAGGTGGGGAGGCTCCTCAAGAGTTAATGAGGGGATGGGGGTGAACCGCCCATCCGTAAAAGCTCTCAGACTTGACCACGGACGGGGAAATTCGTGCCACACGCAATCTTGCAGAGAAAAAGGCAAGAGAGGAAGTGTGGTAAAGGGTAGAGAGAGAGCACGCGCGACAGGGATCGTGGAAGAGAACTCGAGAAACTCTAGAAATACAGGGAGTTATGAACATAGGAGAAGGAGATTAACCTTCGTCCTAGATTATTTTTCTGTATCAAGAGAAGGAGAGTAACCTTCGTCCTGGATTATTTTTCTGTATCAAGAGAAGGAGAGTAACCTTCGTCCTTGACTTCCGTTGAGTTGGAAGTAGGAGACTGAATCTCAAAGCATCGTGGTCTAGCTCAGGGGTGGCTAGTGGTAAATCTGTTTGGAGTCACTGAGCCTACGGTTGGGTGGAAATGAGCACCCCTCTCAACAGTTTCATCACTCTTGGTGGATCTGATAAGTGTTTTATGCCTTGTATTTTGAATTGAATATCATGAATACATGCTTATGTTTATATGCCCATAATGTTTTTTGTGTGGAATGATTGCCTGGTGTTTTAGACTGGAAATAATGGATGCATGTGTATACTTACATGCCATAGTTGGTTTTTGTACAAATGATTAAGTCTGAGGCATGAGTTTGCTCCACCGAGAATCACCTTGTTTGCTTGACCCTCGTAATATTCTAGGAAGGCTCCTCGAGAGTACTCTTCCCTGGGAATTACCCCATAAACCTTGGAACTGTACCGAACCTTTACCCGGATACTCGACTAAGATCAGGGACAATTGCCCAAGAACCGTCTAAAGGTTCATGCGATCTGGGTCTGGAAACCTTATGCAAGAAAGAGTAGCTCTCTAAGGTCTCGGAGTCGTGGGAGTTTGAAGCTCTAAGAGGTTGAATTTCATAATTCAAGCTCAGAAAGGATAGTGAGCCCAATTATCGAAAGAGAATACCCCATCGTTTGGTAGATGAACGGTCGGAATCCTTTCGAAAAAACCCCAGATCTGTCAAGACCGACGGATCTAGAGGAGGAGCGCAGGCATTAACACCTCGACCCTTTCAACCTTCACAAGTAGCGATGGGATCCAGGACTGTAGATCCAAGGATCTTTCAGAGCTCTATTGACCGTCGATCTTAACCTTTGCATAGGAAGGAGAGTGGACTCGACAACGTCCTGAAAGTCCCGAAGTATTCAGAACCGTCCATTGGCACAGGACGCGTAGCAGTCGGGTAGAATTTTGTTGACTCGTGACTTGGAGCGGTCAAGGGTAGGACTGCATGAACTCACGATTCACGAAATCGCAACGTGATCGTGGTCATTGGATCCAAGCCACGAGAGAACTGTTGGATCAGAACCTCCGTGTGGTATCGCGTATCAGGGGTTCAAAGGTTGAAGGAACTTCTTTTTGACTGCAGAAGTCACAAAGTGTCGAGCATCGAGGGATCATGCGAACACGTGGTACATCCTTTAGGTGGGGACCACGTGGTTGACAGGTGGCGTAACAACAAGCACCCAGAGAAAGGTGGAAGTGGGTGACAGGTGGTGGACACATGTCGCCTGGGAAAGAGTCAACCCATTGTTGACTTATCGTGTTTCAG
>ML873444.1:19391-37025 GCA_009831015.1 Picea engelmannii | reverse complement strand
CCCCTCTTAGTATCAACAATTGGTCTGTGATCTAGGTGGAACCAGAGGGAGAATTCCTGCTAGAACCTTAATGCATACTGGACAGAAAGGAAACCCCACTCAGAAACTGAACCATTGCACAGGTCAAGGTGCAGTGGAAACATTTTGGCCCAGATGAGGCTACGTGGGAAATGGAAGATGCCATGAAATAGGCATATCTGATTTTGTTTACTTATATACATACACATCATATTGATAGATAGAACATCGAGGACGATGTTCCTTTAAGGCAAAGGGAATTGTAACACCCTGTTTCCCCCAGTCTGTAAAAACAACTATATTGGCCAAGAACTATGGCAAACTCAAAGATGTGAATGTTTGATTTGACGGACCTTTGTATAAAAGTTTGATGAATGTAAATTATGTTATGAATATGTGTTGCATGATTGTTGGGAGTGGGATGTGCTAAAAGAGACCATGATGTCTAATGAGAGGTGGTGGAAGGGACTTGCAATGGTTGTGTTAACTTCCACCGAGCCAGTACCGTACTGGTTTTTACTTTCTCAAAGACCAAAGCAACTCTCTGACCCTGGAATGGATTTTCTGTCAGATTGGTAGGTGGGGAGGCTCCTCAAGAGTTATTGAGGGGATGGGGGTGAACCGCCCATCCGTAAAATCTCTCAGACCTGACCACAGATGGGGAAATTCGCGCCACATGCAATCTTGCAAAGAAAAAGGCAAGAGAGGAAGTGTGGTAAAGGGTAGAGAGAGAGCGCGCGCGACAGGGATCGCGGAAGAGAATTGGAGAAACTCTGGAAATACAGGGAGTTATAAACATATGAGAAGGAGAGTAACCTTCGTCCTGGATTATTTTTCTATATTAGGAGAAGGAGAGTAACCTTCATCCTTGAATTTCGTTGAGCTGGAAGTAGGAGATTGAATCTCAAAGCATCGTGGTCTAGCTCGGGGGTGGCTAGTGGTAAATCTGTTTGGAGTCACTGAGCCTACGGTTGGGTTGAAACGAGCACCCCTCTCAACAATTGCATCACGTCTGGTGGATCTGATAAGTGTTTCATGACTTGTATTTTGAATTGAATATCATGAATACATGCTTATGTTTATATGCCCATAATGATTTCTGTGTGGAATGATTGCCTGGTGTTTTAGACTAGAAATAATGGATGCATGTGTATACTTACATGCCATAGTTGGTTTCTGTACAAATGATTAAGTCTGGGGCATGAGTTCACTCCATCGAGAATCTCCTTGTTTCCTTGACCCTCATAATATTCTAGGAAGGCTCCTCGAGAGTACTCTTCCCCGGGAATTACCCCATAAACCTTGGAACCGTACCGAACCTTTAACTAGATACTCGACTAAGATCAGGGACAATTGCCCAAGAACCGTCTGAAGGTTCATGCAATCTGGGTCTGGAAACGTTATGCAAGAAAGAGTATCTCTCTAAGGTCTCGGAGTCGTGGGAGTTTGAAGCTCCAAGAGGTTGAATTTCGTGATTCAAGCTCAGAAAGGATAGCGAGTCCAATTATCGAAAGAGAATACCCCATCGTTTGGTAGACGAATTGTCGGAATCCTTTCGGAAATACCCCATATTTGTCAGGACCGATGGATCTAGAGGAGGGGCGCATGTGTTAACACCTCGACCCTTTCAACCTTCACAAGTAGTGATGGGATCCAGGACCATAGATCCAAGGATCTGTCGGAGCTCTATTGACCGTCGATCTTAACCTTTGCATAGGCAGGAGAGTGGACTCGACAACGTCCTGAAAGTCCCGAAGTATTCGGAACCGTACATCGGCACAGGACATGTGACAATCGGGTAGAATTTCGCTGACTCGCGACTTGGAGCGGTCAAGGGTAGGAATGCACAAACTCACGATTCGCGAAATTGCGATGTGATCATGGTCGTTGGATCCAAGCCACGGGAGAACCATTGGATCAAAACCTCTGCGTGGTATCGCGTATCGGGGGTTCAAAGGTTGAAGGAACTTCTTTTCGATTGTAGAAGTCGCGAAGTGTCGAGCATCGAGGGATTTTGTGAACACGTGGCACATCCGTTAGGTGGGGACCGCATGGTTGACAGGTGGCGTAACAACAAGCACCCAGAGAAAGGTGGAAGTGGGTGACAGGTGGTGGACACATGTTGCCTGGGAAAGAGTCAACCCATTGTTGAATTATCATGTTTTGGGGTTTCAAAGGATGGAGAAGTTGCACCTTGATCGCTAAGGTCAATAAACGCCGAGAGCCGAGGTCTCGTGCGACGGGCGACAACGACACAGCTCATAAGCAGAGTACATCAGAGGAGACAAGTGGCATGTATGCGTCGCTTTGCCAGAGTCCACGTAACGTTGACCTTTCGTGTCTCGGGGATTCGCAAAGGAGGAGCACGAGGGCTCAACACTCCAACTCACAAAGTCGCGATTTGCGAGTAGTGCTAGTGTTTAGCCTAGCCTATGGTTATATGTAGCAGGCGCTAGTGAGGAGGGAGCCATACCCGTATCGCATCTCGGGTATCGACATTTGGAGAAAGAGGAGTTGAGAGCCTTGACTCTCCAACTCGCGAGTTGTGAAATGCACTTGCGCTAAGGCCAGGTTGTGGTCACTTGGAGGAGGATAAGGGAAGGGATGGTATGCGCTAGGCCCTGTAGAAATTTAGGGATTTTGTCCCTCAAAGAAAAGACAAAAAAAAAATCTTAGTTGCCGTAGTGGGTGTGTGACAATAGGTTGAAGGAATCGACTTTGAACAAACATTTTCCCCATTTTACAGAATGGAAGCAATCCAATTTCTTTTAGCTTATGCATGCTCCAAAAATATTAAAGTGTATCAGATGGACGTAAAAACATCTTTTATGAATGGGGAACTTGAATAAGAAGTCTACATTGAACAACCAGAAGGATTTCAGTTGTCAGAGAATGCAGATTATGTGTGTAAATTAAAGAAGGCCTTGTATGGTCTAAAACAAGCTCCTAGAGCATGGTTCTCTAGACTGGATAAATATCTACAATAGGCAGGTTCATAAAAGGAAGTGCATACATCAACCTCTACATCAAGGTAACTCAAGATANTATTAATTGAAGTTTATGTTGATGATATTATTTTTGGAAGTATTGATGGCAAGTTAAACCAGAAATTTGCAAAGGACATGCATAATGAATTTGAAATGTCATTGCTTGGAGAACTATCCTTCTTTCTGGGTATTCAGATACGTCGAAGCAACCAAGGAATTTTTATTTCTCAAACCAATTATATAAGAGAAATGCTAAAGAGGTTTGGCATGGAAGAGTGCAAACCAGTTATCACTCACATGGAAACCAATTGCAAGTTGAGCAAAGATGATGATTCAAAGTCTACAGATCAGAGGCAATACAGGTCAATGATTGGTAGCCTACTATATGTGACAACATCTAGACCAGATGTAATGCAGGTAGTTGGACAGGTGGCACGATTTCAAGCAGCACCAAAGGAATCACATGTATTAGCAGTGAAGAGGATTTTCAGATATCTCAAAGGAACATAAGAGTTTGGATTATGGTATCCAAAAGGAAAGGATCTATCACTTATTGATTGCATAGATGCAGATTGGGCAGGTTGCATTGATGACCAACGAAGCACCAATGGAGCAATGTTCTACTTGGGTGAGTGTTTAGTATCATGGCCAAGTAAGAAAGAATCATCAATATCTTTATCTACAGCCGAGGCAAATTATATTGTAGCAACATGTTGTACACAGGTTCTATGGATGAAACAAACTCTGACAGATATACAGGTTGAGTATGATTATCCCTTTCCAATCTATTGTGATCATACAAGAGCCATCATTATCTCAAAGAACCCGGTGATGCACTCCAAGACAAAGCACATTCCAATAAAGTATCACTTTCTACGAGAATAGGTTGCAAAAAATAACATCGGAGTTGAATATGTGGGCACAAAAGAACAAGTGGCAGACATATTTACAAAATTTCTTTCACGGGAAGCCTTTGAGTATCTTCGCCAGAGAATCACAATTATTTCTACTCCAAAATGAATGTTGTTGAATGCTTATCTTATATGTCTTAGATGCACATGAGGAAGCACATTAAAAAGGACAGTTCGGGTTGGGAGATCAGACGAGTCAGTTATGTTGAAAAGTCAACAAGAAACATGTGTCTAATTTACTTTTCCCTTAAATAAATTGGACAATAAATATTAATCTATTATCTCATAATTACTTGAAATAATTAACTGAAATGGAAAATCAGTTAACTATGGGAAATTCGAGTTCAAAGGTAGATTGGTAAGACATGGAGGTGACTTGAAGTTGTAACAGAGTTATAAGTGTAGTTAAGTGAGTTAAGCTCAATTGTACTAGTTGTAACTAAACTTGCACTAGTGAGAGTTCAGTGAATTAATTATTAATTAATTCAAATCATTGAACTCACATGCAACTGAAGATTCACCACGGTTAACTACATGCATGTCAGATCCAGTGGAGACCTAGTTGAGATAACAAGTGAAAGGGACAGTTTGTCTATCAGTTGTGATTTGAGTGAAGTGAACTCATGCAATCACACATGCAGTGGATATGCTCATGAGCATGTGAAAACTAGGCAATTCGAATTCATTGTGAAAATTCTATTTGCGGGGATTGTGCAGAGGAGGCAGGTTGTCTGAGACAGAAATTGGCACATGTATTTGCTGAATTTTTGTATGATAGTATGAGACAATTGTATTTTACCAAGAGCTCTTGGATTAGATTTTTGTATGAGATTGTTTCATGATCCACGATATACATAATATATGATAGTGGGGTTTTTAGCTTTATGCTTTCCCAACAAAACTTTTGTGTTATGTGTTCTTGATATTTCACTTTGTGATCGTGGTTTAATTTCTGCAAGAATATTAGTAGAAGCGATTTTTTATTTAACAATGGCATATAATTGTTAGATCGGGAGAATCATAGGAAATACTTAATTTGTATTGAAATTTCTACATGGTATCAGAGCCATGGAACCACGGAAGTGAGGTGCGAAAATAATAGTATTTTCACAGGTCCTGTCTGTGGCAGGGTGCGAACCTTAGTACTGAAAACTTCACACATTTCTCAGAGCATAAATTCTCACACCCTACTCAAAGGAGACGTGCGAACTTCATTAAGATTCTTGCAGGTTGCTCAAAGGAGAGGTGCGAACCTCCCTCACCCCACTGTGCATTACAGTGCGAACTCCCTCCAAGAGTTCGCAGGCTAGACACAAGTGAGGTGCAAAATTACCTCAGGTTAGGTGCAAACTTCCCTCAGGCTAGACACAGGTGAGGTGCGAACCTCCTAGGGAAAGAGGGATTGCAGAAGTTGAGTTTGTGTTTGGATAAAATTCTAATTTACAGGACTTTCTTGGTGCTACAGTTGATTCAAGATCAAAATGTCTTTCAATGGCTTGAGGTTGGAGTATGCACTCGAGGGAATATCAAACTACATTGCTTGGAAGGACATGATGGAGGAAGTACTCAAAGACAATGTCTTGAAGGAATACAATGACAAAGATGTTCCTAAGCCAGATGCGACAGACACTGCAAATCTTGATGCATGGAAAAAGAAAGTGGCAAAGGCAAGGAGGATTCTGTTGGAAGGAGTACGAGACCACATTGTCTCAAGTCTCCATGGGAAAGCCACACCACATGCAATGTGGAAGGTTTTGATGGATCTGTTCTAGAACAGTAGCGACCATAGGAAATTGGCGCTCAAAGATAAACTCAGGAAGATCAAGATGGAGAAGGGCGACACCATTCGAAAATATCTCCCGAAGTTTGTCCAATGTCGAGATGAGATTGGAAGTGTGGGAATAATAGTTGATGCTGATGATTTGGTGAGCTTGGCTCTCCTAGGACTTCCCAAGAGTTGTCACAGTTATCAAGACTTTGTCAATGGAAGGAAAAAAATTCCAGATTGGGAACGATTATGGTCGGATCTAGTGCAGGAGGAGTTCAGGCGGAACACCAGAGATGGATCTTCATCAAAGCGTGATGATGAAGAGGATTTTTCTTTGATTGCCAAGGTAAGGAAAGGGAAAGGGAAGAAATTCCATTCAAAATCTGAGTCTAAAGTCAAGAAGCTGGATTTGTCCAAAGTGAAGTGTTTTCACTGTCACGAACATGGGCATCTCGCTACTAACTGTCTGTAGAAGAGGAAGAACAAGATGGTTGTTGGAGTTGCAACTGGTGAGGCTCTTGTCTCGCAATTTGAATTTGACTTCTCTTTGATCACATGCATGGCATCAAGTGCATCGGGATCGGTGTGGTATTTGGATAGTGGCGCTTCCTTCCACATGATGGGAGATAGAGAGTCTTTCAGTGACTTGGAGGAGAAAAATCTCAGAATGCATATTGAGACGAGCGACGATGGATGATACAGTGCGATTGGTATTGGTACCATTACCTTTCATAGGGAGTCAGGTAAACCATTTCAATTGAAAAATGTTATGCATGTTCCAGGTCTGAAGAAAAACCTGGTCTCATTCGCAATGTTGGAGGACAGAGGCTATGACGTTGTTTTCAGTGGTGGAAAAGCCTACCTGTGACATAAAGAAACGGGTCAAGTCAAGAAGATAGGGATTCGAGTTAAGAATCTCTACATGCTGGAGGTAGATGGTTGCAGTTCCATGATGGGAAAGGCAGAAAAAGTGGTGAGCCAGGGTGAGGGTGAATTATGGCATAGGCGATTGGGCCATCTTCATCATGGAGCCTTGAAGATCATGCAACAAATATCTACTGGACTTCCAATGTGAACGCTTGCTCAATTAGATGAGTGCAAGGGTTGCACCCTGGGGAAGTATGTAAATTCCACCTTTCATGAAAAGGAGAACTGTGCTTCGGTGATCCTGGAGAGAATTCACACATACGTGTGTGGACCATTCTCGGTTGCTTCAACAACAAAACACAGGTATTATGTTATTTTTTTTCATGACTTTTCTCGTAAATGCTGGATATTCTTCATGCAGAAGAAGGATCAAACATTCTCAAAGTTATGTGAGTTTAAAGCATTGGTGGAGAAAGAGTCGAGGAAGCAAGTGAAGGCTCTAAGGAGCAATAATGGTGGAGAATACATCTCTAATGAACTCAAAGACTTCTGTAGCAAATAAGGAATTCAAAGAGAACTCATGGTGCCTCATAACCCACAACAAAATGGGGTCGCGGAGAGGAAGAACAGAATGATCGTGGGTGCAACACGAGCGATGTTGCATGATCAGGGCCTACCAATGCATTTGTGGGCATAAGCATGCAATACTGTGGTTTATGTGCAAAACCATTGTCCTCATAGAATACTTGGCATGAGTACACCTGAAGAAGCTTTCATTGGTAAGAAACCTGATGTTTCTCATTTTAAAATTTTTGGCTCATCTGTTTATGTGCATGTGACCAAGGTGTTACCCATGATTTTGGTCAATCTTGATGGTGTATTGATGATGGTGTACTCAGGCTCCTCATAAGAACTTTCTCCTGAGAAAATTGACATTCATCTCTTCCCAGAAAACTTACTTTTGAAGAGATTTTGCAGGTTGCTAATATCCTAGGGTGCGAGAATGACCCATTCTCGCGGGCTGCCTTCAGATAGGGTGTGAACTTCTCACACTGTGCTATATAGATAGGGTGCAAACTTGTTCTAAGGCTTGGAAAAAGATGAAGTCTCGATGGTTATAGAAGGGAATCTTTTAGAAGAATGGGTTGGCATTCGAATGGTTATCCTTTTACTAGTTTCCCTGATATTGTGGGATCATTCTTATCCAAGTAACCATCTCATTATCTACTATATATTGATGGAATTCTCATGGAAAGGGTTAAGAAAGATTCATTGGAGAATTGGTGAAAGAATTGTGTGAAGGACCTAGCTTGAACAGGAGCTTGGATACTCTAGCAAGTCTATCAAGAGGAATTGGATATTTTTCATACAAGGATCGAGCAAGTGTATGTGTTGGAGCCAAGAGCCACCGAAAGGAAGCTTGCGACATCAAGGCGATCAGGTTGTATCTTCTACTTTCGATTAATATGATACAACGACATGTACTTTTCCCATAAAGTCATTCTCACTTTATTGTGTAATTCCTTGATCATACACATAAGTTGACAGTTGAATATATTTTGCTATCTTCACTTTGGTTGGTTTGTGTTGTCTTGGTGTTGACCTCACGAGAGCACCGGAGCGAAGTGGGAACAACAGAGACCCTAGGAAGCGATACAAAGGTATGTTACTTGTTCCTCCCTACTAGCTAATTCAATGGTCAAAACTTAGGGAAAGAGTCATGTCATGTCCTGTTTTGTTCTAGATCCAGGTGGATCTAGGGAGATCTGTTAGTGTACGCACCTACCGATTACTCCGATAACAAAATTGGCGACTCCACTGGGGAGATAACCCGTTTTCTTTGTGGTTTTTGGTATTTTTCCTTGGCCATTTGATCTTGCCTTACCTTTATCCATTCATATCAATCTCTGATTATTCAGGATACCCTGATAGACCCTCTGGGTCCAGAGGCCTCTTCAATTTTTTTGTCTTTTTCCAAAATTTTTCTTAGTTAGAGACATTCTCGCATTGCACTCCACAGTGGCCTGCAAGAATATACTGAGTTCGCACTTTTCTTTTAGCTCCAGTGCGAGGTTCTCACACTCTTCTCAAAGATGGCCTGCGAGAATGACCCATTCTCGCACTATGTAATACTGTTAGCCTGCGAACCCTCTTTTCAAAATTTTGGATTTGAGTTTTTTGCATTTTCAGCTGCCCAGATCAGTATAGGTTTCTGAAAAGAGCTTCTTGGACCATTGGTTGATGTTTTCTTGTCTTCGTTTTTGTACACGAATAGTCTTAGGAAATCAAAGGCTCTTCCTGTCATTTGTTTCTTGACTTTCGTTTCTTGACTTTTCTCTGCAAAGATATCTTCTCTGATTTTGGAATCTAAGTGTGCTTGTTTGGTTAAGAACCGATGATCGGTTGAAAGTTGAGCTTCTTTGTTTTTATCATTTGCCCATTATTTGGAAGATCATTTTTCTCATGCAATTGAAAAGACTAGTTTGGTCTGCTTGTTATTTTTGTTTCCATTGAAAGATTGGTTTGGGTTTTTATCTATTGCTTGTTCATTAGTTTTTGGTTTTCTTCACTCTCACCATCATGGTGTAGGTCCTTTTTGAAAAGTGAACAATGTTTTTCTTTCAAAAGCATCTTCGTCTTCGAAAGTATTGAAAATCAATTGTTGAAATTATTGAAAAAGAAACAATAGAGAATTGTCATTTTTGTGTGATTCGTTGCAATTGCATTTTAAGGGAAATTGTGTATTGTAGTTCAAGTTTGATCCAGAAAACTTCTCTTTCCCTCTCGTACATAGGATTCATTGAACGAAAATTTCTATCTTTCATTCTTATCCATGCATCGTTGGGTCAGAGTCTCATACAACATCAGTTTCATCTCGGCTTCCTTTGAGTAACAACAACCCTTAATAACATTGCGCAATCGTAAAATTTAACTAGTAACTCTTTTCTAGGGCTCTATTACACCAACATTTATCTAGGCTAGTGCTTTGGAATAGGTAGAGAGATAAACTCTCCAAAGCACAAAACACACAATAGCATCTTGTGTTAAGAAGTGTCAAATTCCATTTACAACATCTTGTCTTGGGAATCCCTTCTCACACAAGGGTCAAACACGAGGTCGCATTGATATTGACAAAGTTACTCACCCTGCTTTTTTGATATCGGTGTAGATATTGCATGTATTACGGGGGTCACTTGGAGGTATACCCACAATGATGAGTGGAAGCCTTTTGAGTTGATTTCGGGCTAAATACCCTGCCCTTGCGTGTGGATCGGACTGTCGACTGTCCCCCCAAGATTTATTGTTGTCGGTGGTAACCTTAGTGGCCTATATTTCTAGGGTCTTACATAAGGTGACTGTGAAGGGGCAAGTCTTCACGGTACCTGGAACCGACATTGGCCAAACTCACTTGGGCTCCTTGGAGGGTATACCCACAATTATGTGTGGGAGATTGCACCAGGGTGTAAGTCTGTTAAGCAGGTCGTCAGCGTAACTTTTCCACCCTAGCCCAGCCCCTTCTTGTCTCGTTGTTGCTACGTTGGATTTCATCACCAACTAGTGGCTTCGGAATTAGAAGGTCTTGTTTGCTTGGTATTGTTTCCTAGATTTTGTTTACTAGCGCGTGTTGTTTGTTTACCAAAGTTGACCATACGATTTCCTTCGTAAGTTTGTCACTCGTTTACAATAGCTCCTCCACGTCATTCACATAGAATGCAAGGTTTATCTCCAGACAATCTGGAAGGTTCTCAACCCTTGCCTACAAGTTCCCCTAAGGGCTCTCCTCCACAGAGTGAAGTCCAAGACGTTACCACGCCACAAGTGGAACGAACTGACTCTCTAGAACATTTCCGAATTACCAATACTCAAGAGGACTTTCGACTTCACCCTAATTCTGAGCGACAGTTTATGCGACTAAATTCTTCTGGAGACTTAGTTTTTGTGTCTTCTGGATCACCGGTTGGACCCTTTCCAGGCATAGAAGGCCAAGATCCTTTTTGGCCTACGGGCATTTTTAGACAAGACCTTTTTGGTGCAGGATCAAGCATTGACACCATCATCTCCCTGTGATTTCCGAACTCATCTCACCTATGCTTTTCGAAAAGTCTAGCCCAGAGAAAGTACCGTTTACTACTGCCTATTTCTTTCCTGGTACAGACGCCCCACGATCTGAAATGGCCCATCACGCAGATACTACGAGTGTTCACACCGGGATTACCACAGTTAGCCAAGCTCTCATCGGCACACTGCTCACACCCAGTATCACCCCCACACTACCACCTAGATACTGAGTGTTGAATGCTTCCATTTCAAATCCTTCGCAAACTCCATCCAGCTCTCCTGGTGGTCCCTCTTCTTCTGGGCACTTTCTTCCCGGTTTTATTCCGACACTCCCTCAATTTCCTTTTGGAGGACCTTTCTCGTCCTCCACTGGCAGTCTTAATCCTAGTGGCACTATTCCATCATTCACACCAAATTACCAGATTCTCGTCGGTGGACAATTTCATCAAGGTGGTATGACTCAACCCCCTCTCAGTGGGAAAATTCCTATTGGAATTCAAATCCCAATTGGAACACAACCCCCAATTGGAACGCTTCCCCCAATTGGAACACCACCTTCGATAGGAGGACCGACCCCACCTTATGGACAAAACATACCTCCATCCTTGGCCCAATATTGGAATCATCTGATACAACATCCTCCTCGATCGACTAGGGGGCAACAGTTTCCAACTGCATCCGTTATACCCCCTAATATAGGCCAACCTTATCCGGGTATGTCCAATCCTATTTGGGGTTCGAATGCTCAAACTCACGTCCATGTTCAAGGATACAATCCCATGAGCTACTATCCTCTCCAACCACCAGCGAATCTGCCTGGGTCTTCACATTATATGCAGACTGCTTATGATCCTACTGGTTTTCCGATGAGGCTTCCTCCCCAAAGCCACCAGTACCCGCAGGTGAATCGACAGTTACCCTTCTTGGCCAATTTGGATCTTCCGGATTTGTCAAGGATTTTAAATGATCCAATTCGTCACTCTCCCCAATGGCCTGCTATACCAGCCAAGCTATAATCATACATCCCTAAATTCGATGGCAAAGCGGGAGAGGACCTGAACAATCACGTCATGACTTTTAACCTCTGGTGTTCATCCAACTCATTGATGGATGACTCTATTCGTTTACGTCTTTTTCAACGAACCCTCACAGGTTCTGCTACGAAGTGGTATATAGAATTACCATGAGGTTTCTTCACTGACTTCAACACCCTAGCTATGGCTTTCCTCACACACTACCAGTTACCGATTCATTATAAAACAGGGACTGATATTTTGAGTTCTTTCAAACAAAACAAAGCCACTCATATATCCGATCACATTCATGAGTGGCGACGGAGACGACGTCTCATCAAACTTGAACTCCCCGATCAGTTGCTGGCAGAGTGGTTCACCAAATCATTTGTGAACGACATCGGTCGTGACATCGCCATGGGTGGATTAGTCAGGGAAGAGCAGGCCATAAGTCGTGCTCAATACCTTGACCTCGTTTACTCACAAACGGGTACTCTTTACGACTTACTACCTGACTTACCTCGTCTTTCCACTTCCGCCATTTCAACTACTCCAGTTGCTTCACATGCAGCCGACGGTGTGATTGGCACTTTCCAGGCCCAACCACATTCCGCCTCAAGCACCAACCCCAAACCTGCTTCTTCTAATGTTCAAAATGCTCTGTCTCCTGCCCCTCCCACCGGGAAGACTTCTGAGGTCAATGCAGTTCAATCTACCCGAGCCGGTAAAAAAAAATCCAAAAAGGGAAGGGGTAAGAATAAGGAGGAAAAAAATACTTCTCAAGTAGAGCGAACCAAAACTACACCTGTTGACGATTGGAATAAGCGCAAACCTCGATACCCTTGTCTTATCTGTGGTGATGATCACTACACGAAGGAATTTCCACGACGCGTCAAGGTCACTAAATTCCTTCAAGGAGCTCCAAAACCACCTGCTCCGGCCGTTTTGTCCCAACCCTTCCCGTCTCAACAACAGGCTCAGTTGGTCATTCACGACCAACCTTCATATTCTACTACATCCTATGTATTGATGTGTACTGGTGATTCAAAGCAGAACGACATTGCACTCACCACTCGAGCCAAAGATTATACTCCCTCTAAAGAGAAGGTTGATGACCTACCTCCTTCTTTGGTACAACCCTCTCCTGCGACTCCACCTACCAACGATCCTCTTCATCTCGAACGACCGAGCCTCGACACAGTTCTTCGACCGCCCCCAAAGGGCGTCATTCAAAAATCGGCTTTCAATCCACATGCTCGTGCTACCCAGAACTACAACATTGTTGAATATCTGGCCCAAGCACCTTCTGCGATGTCAGCCCTCGAAGTCCTTCAAAGTTGTCCCACACAACGAAAGGCACTATTGAAAGCTATTGGTGGAATTGACCTGATGGATACAAATTTAATAACTTTTTACTTGGAAGATCACATTCCAAGGTTACCCCCTCAACTCGCGGTCTAGATCCAAGTGATTGTCTCTGACAAAAACATTTGCCGAACCGTTATCGATGTGGGTGCCTTGACGTGTGTCATGTCTCTTACTTGCTGGAAATCCATTGGCTCTCCCTCTTTGAATGAATCCCACAACACTCTCAAAGCCTTCAATGGCTATGGTTTTAAGCCCTATGGTGTCCTCCCTTCGTTGCCCATCACATTAGAAGGCAAAATGGTCCAAGTCGAAGAGGAAGTCTTTGACGCTCCCCTTGATTACAATCTGTTGCTTTGCCGCAGCTGGATCGATTCTATGTGTGTCGTTGTGTCGACCCTTTTCCGTGTGGTACGTTTCCCACATCAAGGGAAGGTAGTCATCGTTGACCAATTAGACTTCTTGAACTCTGACACCCGTACTGGCAACGTACCGTTCATCGCTAAAACCCCACCGGGTTATGAGAACGTCGGTGTAGGCCTTCTCAAAGACTCTTCGTTACTGGGTACTTTCCCCATTCCACCGCCCGATGTTCCACGCTCGTCTGTTGCTTCAATCAACATGATCTCCACCTCGATTCATGACCTTCCTGCGTCTCATGACCCATGGATCATACCTGACCCTGGAGATTATCTTCGTTAAGTCCGGTCGAATATGCCTATCAGGCCATTCAATCGACAACACCTTCTACCCCCTCTCTTGGTGAGTTGTCTCCCGATCCCTTCCATGCCATTTTCCCATAGATGAGATGATCATGTTTGTAATGGACGACACCCCTTGGGATGATGGAAATCATCATTCCATCCTCTTCCTGGAGCAACATACCCTTGAAAACTACCAATGGATCTCGACCCTGTCGACCGTTGTCGTCATCTCAATTGTTCCCGAGTCTGCACATGATGTGTTTTCCGAAGGGAACTTAAGCAATATCTCGCCCACTATTCCCCTCGACATATCCATCAAACCTGGAATTGTCGAAAATGTCCATATCGGAGCTTCGTGTTCTTTTGATGAACTCGTCACCTACACATCCCTTTTCAAAGAGTTTCGTGACATCTTCACCTAGAGCTACGAAGAAATGCCTGGTATCGACCCCGACATTGTGATACATGAGATCAAGACATTCCCTGACGCTAAACCCGTCCGGCAACACCTTCGTCCAGTTCACCCACGTAAAGCGGCTGCTATCAAGCTCGAAGTTGAGAAAATTCTCAAAGCTGGCTTTATTTACCCGGTGGCTCTCACTGACTGGGTTTCCAATCTTGTCCCGATCGATAAGAAACAAGGCACAATTTGTGTATGCCTTGATTATAGGGATATCAACAAAGCTTGTCCCAAAGACAACTTTCCTACCCCCTTCGTCGATTAGATTGTCGATGATTGCGCCGGGAGTGAAATCTTCTCTCTGATGGATGGTTTCTCTAGGTATAATCAAATCAACATTGTTCTCGAGGATCAACATGAGACTGCTTTTATTTGTCCTTGGGGCACTTTTGCCTATCGGAAACTCCCTTTCCGTCTCAAGAACGCTGGCGCAACTTTTCAACACACTATGTCTTATGCGTTCCATGATATCAAGCACATCGTGAAACCATATCTAGACGATTTACCTGCTCACTCGATGCGTCAAGTCGATCATCCAACCCACCTCTGCACCATTTTCGTCCACTGTCGGTTTTACCGTATACGTTTGAATCCTCATAAGTGTGTTTTCTGCGTGGATTCCGACCAACTTCTAGGATTTATTGTTTCACTTCAAGGGATCAGGGTGGATCCTTTAAAGGTTGAGGCGATCCTTAATCTCCCTCCTCCTTCTACACTTCGCCAGTTACAAAGTTTGCAGGGGAATGAAAACTTTCTTCGTCGTTTTATCCCAAATTACGCCGAGATAACTCGTGGATTTACGCAGCTACTAAAAAAGGGGTCTGAGTTCGTTTGAGATACCATCGCAAACAATGCTTTCGAAGCTTTGAAATTATCCCTAACATGTGCTCCGCTTCTCTTTCCCCCCGATTACAGTCGCGATTATTTCCTCTACCTTGCTTCCTCGGATTAAACCATTGGTATGGTTCTCGTCCAAGAGGATGATGCTAACGATGAACATGTTATCTACTACTTGAGTCGAAGTCTAACGCCTACCAAAATCAAGTATTTACATGTAAAAAAACTGGCCTTGGCAGTTGTCCAAGCCGTCCAACGCTTCCGACACTATATCCTCTCGCGCAAGACTACAATGATTTCTACCTGCAACCCTATGCAACACATTCTCACACGTCAATTCCTAGGGGGAAAATACTCCAAATAGATCGTGATACTCTAGGAGTTTGACTTGGAATTCGAACGTGCCAAGTCTAAGAAGTCCTTAGTGTTTGCTGAGTTGATATCTGACTTTCCCTATTCTGAAACGGAAAATGTAGCAGCTAATTCATTACCCGATGAATCCCTTTTCCTCATCAACATCGATGATCTTTGGTATGGCGATATCATCATATATCTCCAAACCCAGACTTTTCGGCCAACTTGCTCTAGTACTGACCGACGTCGAATACGATACCAAGCTCGTCAATATATTATCATTGGGGATACTCCTTATCATTGGGGGATTGACTCTATTTTTCGACATTGCCTCACATTTGACGAAGCCAAGAGAGCTATTAATGACTGCCATTATGGAGCATGTGGTGGTCATATGTCTGGGTATGCTACTGCCCAGAAGATCTTACGAGCAAGGTATTTTTGACCTTCTTTATTTAACGATTGCATAATCGTCGTTCAAAAATTCCATGTTTTCCAGACCTATAATAACAAGATACGGTCACATCCCTCTCCTCTTCACCCTATGGTCTCCGTTGGTCCCTTTGCGAAATGGGGCATCAATTTCACGACATGTCACCCCCACTCGGCTGGGGGGCATCGATACATCATTGTAGCCGTAGATTACTTTACGAAATGGGACGAAGCGATGCCGACATTTGACAACACTGGAAAGACCGCAACATTATTCATTTTTAATCACATCATAGCTCATTTTGGTGTTCCCCAGGCTATCGTCACTGATCATGGTAGCCACTTTAGAAACTTCATGATGTCCAAACTTACTGAGAAGTTGGGTCTTCGCCATGAAAACTCAACGCCCTATTACACACAAGCCAACGGCCAAGTCGAAGAAATTAACAAAGTTCTCATAACTATGCTCCGATGAATGATAGGGATTCACAAAAAAAGTTGGCACACAATGCTGTTTTTGGCATTGTGGGCTTATCGGACATCCGTCAAGTCTGCTACTAGGTTTACACCTTTCCGGTTAGTCTATGGTTTGGAAGTCATTCTCTCGATTGAATGCGAGATACCCTCTTTAAAACTAGTTGTTGAACTCCTACCAAACACTTCTACTGAGGAAGAACATCTATTGTATCTTATGCGATTAGATGAAACTCGACGCGATGCTACCCTAGTCTTAAAAACTCAGAAAAAACGTGTCAAGGCCCAATACGACAAACATGTCAAGCCTCGCGTTTTCTCCGAGGGAGATCTCGTTCTCCTCTATGAACAAGATCGAGATATGCTAGGAGCTGGAAAATTTGAAGCCATGTGGTGAGGTCCTTATATTGTTAGACGAGTGTTGGAAAAAGGGGCTTATGAGTTAGTAGATTACGATGGTATCCCTTTGAGTGAACCCAGGAATGGGTTTACTTGAAGAAGTACTATGCATAAAATCACCTGTGCATGAGTACTTGTATTTTTATAGTATCATACTTCTTGTGTGTTACTATAGCTTGCTTTTTTCGTTATCTGGTCTCTGCCCTTATGTGACGTTGTGTTTGATTTCCAGATGTCGGAGTCTTTGCTACCCTACATTGGCTTCACTGATGGCACTAGCCGTAGTACTCAAAACCTTGTGTTATCACTGAAATTTCGTCTGCACATGGTGACAAGAACTCCGCATCATCAAAACAATAATGAAGTCATTCATGGAACTGAATTAATTTCACAGCACTCCAGAAGGGCCAAAAACTATACAAAGTAACCAAAAATTGAAGGCGCTTTACAGCAGTGTGGTGTGCGCGCGCATGCGCAGGATAAAAACGTGTTATTCGCGCATGCGTGCTTGACGTGCGGCTGTCAATACATAAACCCACGCATCTGCTAAAACGACGCATTAATTGAATAGGTCGGCCTCCCAACCACTTACAGACCGGCTCCCAAGTTGATTTGACTCTCAAATCAGAGCCGGATCCGCAAAATCAACGAGTTAATGACCCAAGTAAACCCTAAAAGGGTCCCTGTTCACACTTTGAGAAGGTTACGTGACCGCCCGAGGAGTTGCTATAAAAAGCCGTGAGGATACACTGTTTTGGCAAGGAATTCTAAGCACTGTTATGTTGTTTAGATGGTTTAAGGGCTCTTCCTTTAACAACAACCCATCAGCTGCATCACCGAGATTTCTTTCACTGCTATGCTCAGTTCTTCTCATTTGTAAGGAAAGCAAATTGTGTGAGGGCCCCAAAGAGCCTTCCGTTGGAGGGAGAAGGAACCTCTGGTCTCTTCCTTCAGCGTGCTCCGGTTTCATCAATACACCTGCCTGA
>ML873444.1:0-19291 GCA_009831015.1 Picea engelmannii | reverse complement strand
GGTGAAAAAACCAATGCAACATCTAAACTCAACTCAACTCAACTAGTCAAACTGAAGTGTCAACTGAAAGAGAATATTCTCCAGGTGGAATATTCTCCCCTAAAATATAGGAGACTAGATAATGACTAATAAAGAAGGAAAAACCTTAGGAAAAAGAAATCCTAGGTGTGTGTGAAGTAACTCCAACACCCCCCCTAAACATCACTATGGTGAAAATAAAGAATGTGTCCTGAGAATGAGGCCATGTTAGGTACCCAAATACAAAAGATACACTGAAATAAAGTGAGGAAAGAGGGAAAACCTCATGGTAAACCCCCCCNGGTACAATGTATTTAAAAAGAAGAACTACAATTTATAGGTAACTGTGTCCTTCACTCCAACACAACTTCACAGAGAATGGAATTTATGCTCAGTGAAGGTCTTGGTGAAGATGTTTGTCATGTGTTCTACTGAAGGACATAACTGTAAGTCGATGATCCCCTCATGTACTAAGTCCCGGATGTAATGCATGTGGATCTCAATGTGCTTCATCCATTGCCTCTAAACTGGATCTCTGCATAACTTTAGAGTGCTCTGGTTGTCACACCAGATGACGATCAACTGATGAAACTGAATGCCCAACTCAGTGAGAAAATGTTGTAGCCACATAGCCTGAATGGTTATGTTAACTACCCCTTTGTACTCTTCCTCGACAGAAGATATAGCAATGGCATCTTGCTTCTTTCTCAACCAACAAATAGGCCCAGAACTAATACTGAGTGAGTAACCAGATGTGGAATTGTGATCAATGCTTTTGCCAACCCAGTCGGAATCAGTAATCTCATTGAGATATAATGTAGAGTCTGTTGCATAATGAATCCCAAAGGTGATGGTGCCCTGTACGTAGCGAAGGATACGCTTTGCAACTTTCCAAAGTAGCTCATGTGGATCCTGCATAAACCTCGAAACTACACCAACTGCATAGGAGAGGTCTAGTCTGGAGTGTGTGAGATACAACAAGATCCCCACTAGCTGTCTGTACAGTGTGTTGTCAACCAGTGGAGTCTCCTCGCCATGCTCAAGTTTGACTCTTGATAGGAAAGGAGTCAGAACAGACTTGCAATATGTAATGTGAAATCTCTCAAGGAGATCTCGTGCATACTTGGCCTGAGACAGTTTGATGCTTGATGCATCCTGACTGATCTCGAGTCCAAGGAATACGTGTAGCGGACCCATGTCCGTCATCAAAAAAATGTCATGTAGAATCCTCTTGACTGCAGCAATCGCCGAAGTCGAGCAACCTGTGATCAACAAATAATCAACGCACATAACTAAAAGTAGAAGTGAATCAGTCATCCTAAGCATGTAGACATTCAAGTCTGATTTACAACATACAAAGTTCTGTGACAATAGGTAGGAGTCCATATTGGAATACCATGCCCTCGAATACTTCTTGCGGCCATAAAGGGACTTCTTCAGTCGACAGACCAAAGATGAGTCCTGCATAAATCCCTAGGGTTGCTCCATGTAGATCTCCTCAGAGAGATCACTGTGAAGAAATTCATTCTTCATGTCCATCTGATGGACTTCCCATCCTTTGGCTACCGCAATGGCAAGTGCCAATCGTATGGAATCCATCTTCACTACTGGAGCGAAGGTCTCATCATAGTCAATACCATGAACCTGCTAAAAGCGTTTGGTGACATGCCTGGCTTTGTATCTGCTAATCTGTCCATCCGTTGCGCTCTTGGTCCTGTAGAGCCATCTGCATCTGACAAGTTTTGTCCCATAAGTAAGGGGTACCGGATCCCAAGTCTGGTTCTCGAGGAGGGAGTTGTACTCCTCCTGCATGGAGGATTCCCAAAAGGGATTTCCAGTAGCCTCGCCATAAGACTGTGGATATGAACACTGAACCAAGAAAAAATGCCTGGAGGGCAATGGTTCAATGGCAGTGAGTGAAACAGGAGGCTCCTCAAAATCATATTGAGTCCTCCTAGTATCAACTAGATCACCAACGAGATCCCTTGCAACCTGAAGAGTAGTCTGTGCCCACTTGGGCCTCTACTCTGGCTCTGCAGCTGCATCTGGATGCTCTGAATCTGCATATGGATGCTCTGAATCTGCATCTGATTGTACTAACTCTGAATCTGAATCATCTAAGTCATGTGAATAAGAACTCTCATCTGAAGAAGATTCGGCATGTGCATTCTCATCATCTCGGACAGGTGGAAGAATGAAGGTGTCTGCATGCAATTGTTGAGGTGCATGCGAGACACTTTCCTCGAATTGGAAACTTCACTCAATGATGGGCCAATCTGAGGAAATATAAATAATCCTATGTCCCTTCACACTGTCAATATATCCAACATAAATTCACTCAATGCTCTGTGGATCAAGTGCCTTCCTCTTTTCAGAGGGAATACGGGCCCATGCTCGTGAATCGAAAATGCGAAAGTGGGTCGCTTCCGGTTTGAGGCCGCTCCAAGCCTCGTAGGGGGTCTTATCCTTGACAGATCTATGGGGAGATATATTTTGGATGTATGTTGCACAATTAAGTTCTTCGACCCATAGTCTCTGTGGTAGTGACTTTGCATGCAGCATGCAAGATGCCATCTCCTTTAGAGATCTATTTTTCCGCTCAACAACTCTCTTTTGTTGTGGAGTATATGGAACTGTGTGCTGCAAATGAATCCCTACCTCATGGAAAAGATTTTGGATCTCATGATTCACATACTCTCCCTCGTTATCATTTCAGAGGACTTTGATCTTCTTTCCGGAATATGTCTCAACCAGGGCTTTGAAATCTTTGAGGTGTTGAAAGACCTTGCATTTTTTCCTGAGAAAGTAGATCCATGTAAAATGTGAGAAATCATCAAAAAAAATGAGAACAACCCTTGCTTTGCTGATGGATGGATGCAGAAAAGGACCCATAAGGTCACTGTGGATCAGATCTAAAGGTGTGGAATCTCGCTGAGACTTTCCTTTGTTGAATTTCTCTTGACGGTGTTTTCAAAGAACACATCCCTTACACACTCCCTTGGAGAAATGGATGTATATTAGACCATCAACCAATATGTGCTTGCTAAGTTGTTGCATGTATCTGAAATTCAAATGTCCAAACCTTTCATGCCATATCCTACTACTTTCATCGGCATGAGTAAGCAGTAGTGTAGAATCGGGTTCAATGAATTTGGAAAAAATATACAATCTAGACTAATGATCTACCTCACCGGTAGCAACCCTAGAGTTGGTTTGCATGCCGTATATGTCCACAGAATTTGGTGTGAAGATGACTTTCTTTTCGGTCCCATAATTTTTCATTTGATACACTGAGAGAAGGTTGATAGAAAGTTTGGGAACGTGCAACACATTCTCGAAGCTTCCATTGGTGAGTTCAATCCTTCCTTTGTCGGTGACTTCGAAAGAAGAGTTGTCCCCCATAAGAATGGGAGGACCTTTGCATGCATCCAAAGAAGAATAGACTAATTCTGAGGCAACCATGTGATGTGATTCTCCTAAATCTACGATCCAAGCATCGGGAGAGGATTTGATTGCAATCAAGGCATGGCTAGAATTTTCTTTCTTCGGATTCAGATCTTATGGCTTCTTCTTCTTGGAACCCTCAAGGATGCGATATCCAAGGTTGTTTTGCTGAATTATTTGAGACATAAGATCTATTTTTTTTTGCATGCATCTTGATTCCGAATGGAATCTTTGTGACAATATGTGCATTTCTCCCCTTTTCCCCTTTGGATCTGGAGGCATCGGTGAAGGGTTTTGTGTACCCTTCCTTCTTCGGATGTGCATGAGCTTTCCATTTATATTTATCTTTAGATTTCTGATATTTTTGGCTGCCATCATGCACAGTGAGTACATGCACCCTTGGGCCTTTGATTGTGCCCATGTTGATGAGCTTGGTTTGCTCTTGTGTCAGGGATTCGATAAAGTACTCAAGAGAAGGCATCTTCCAGGTGGCACCAAAGGAGAATTTGATAGAATGGAATGTGGATACAAATACAGAGAATTCAGGACCAATATTGGAGAGAATGGTGAGAACCATTTATTTCTCCTCCTTCAAGTTATCAACCCCGCAAGTTTTGAGTTGCGACAGTAAATCCTTGAATTTTGTAAATAAATCTTGGATATTTTCGAAGATTTTTGGATCCAACGTGAGAAGATCCACCTCCAACATGTGTCCCCTCATCTCATCTTGTTTTCCAAAGATCCCTTCCAAGGTGGTCCATGCTTCATTGGGAGTTTTACAGGAAGATATGTGAAAATGTAGATCGGGAGAAATAAGACTACAAATTGTTCCGAGTGCCTCATCGATGTGATTTAAATACTTGGACTTTTCTATGGATGATGTTGGTTATGTATCTGTATTCAAGGTTAACCTGTACAACCCTTTGGTTCGTAGATGTATGGCTATTTTCTCCTTCCATGCAAAATAGTTGTAAGGTGTAAGAATGAATTATTTTTGGAATTCCATCTTTCTGTTGTCTTCAATCTTTTGTACCTGCAAAAATATTTGGTGTAGCTTTTGCTTAGCAGTCCGTCGGCTCAAATAACATGTAAATGTGTTGAACCTGCAAAAAATAGATCTATATAAACAATAATACACACATTTAAAGAGAGAATTTGAGAAAGAACAAGAAGGAGAGAAAGAATGAAAGAATTCTCATTAACCATTGTGAATAATGAATAATTTACACATGATATACTATGTATAACTCAATGAATGCACACTGGACGAGAACTGATTCGCCATAGTGGTGGTATAGAGTGATATGGACACACACCAACAATTACGGGAATGAACTGCCACCTAGTCTAGTCTATCAGGCAGTTACAGGAGTGAACTGCCACTAGTTGAGTAAACTAGTCAACTAGTCTTCAGTTAACTGGCTGAACATAGAGTAGTGAGGATTTAACTCAGGGAATCAAGGGTAATGCGCCAGTATGGTGATGATACCAAGGCAAGGTCTAATTAGCATGGTGATGATTCCAATGTTGCATGGTGACTTTTATCACCTTAACAATTTTCATATCGGGATCTAAAAATTTTGAAAATTTAGCGAAATGCTATACCACAGTAGAGGCGTGATGGTTTAGGGGGTCAGGATATATCCAATAGCATATAGAAAAATATAGTGGAGGCGGGAAGGGAGTATCTTGGCGGACCGTCGATTTTGAAGAATCCCAGATCCACGGTTGAGGCCCACATCTGGCCGACAAATAGCACAAAACTTAATTTCGCGAAGGCAGACTGGGGAAAACCATTGTGGTTTTGATGGGGAACGTGTGGCGCTCTTACACATGCATCGGGGCAGACAACGGATTGCCAGAAACCACCTTTCTGATGGCCTCGATGTCACGTGGTTTAAAATTTCACATCAATAACTCGTGGGAAGGATGACAATTGGTCAAATCACCCCACATCATTGGTCCGGGTACTTTCCCAGATGACGTATCAAAAGGATGTCGTCACATAACTAACTCGAATCTCATCATTCGAAATGGATTGATGAAGCATGGCACACCAACATACTATGTCAGTAATTTGTGATTAAAATGCAAAGACTATCAAATCATAGATATGAATCGTTTTATCCTACTCTAGGAAATTGCCATCTTATGCATAAGAAAAACAAGCTCGACCTGTGTTGATTTCCTGAGTCCTGTAAATTCAAAGGGTGGAAAAATCGTGGTCTATGAAAAGTCTGAAAGGTATGGATAACACTCATCAGACGGTGCCTAGAGCGACTAGGTTCTCAACTAATGTGCCAAGATGGTCAATAAGTAAGAAAGAAAGATGGGTCTTCCAAATACTGGCAACTAAATTTCACACCGAACCTACAACTGAGACAGAGTCAGGGATCAGATTAAACCCCGTTATGAGGGATCTCGTCATAAATGAACACACGGAAAACACCTACAATCCAGCTGCAAAGAGGAAAAGGAGAAAAATGCAGAAGACGGAGGCCAAAACCGAGATGATAGAGAGCGTTGGAGAAAATCTAGCTTGGTTGAGTACCCTGGAGGAGGAAATCGCCAAGATGAGGTAAATCCTCAGGTAAATTTAGGTGCATTTCAGAAAGTTTTGGACAGATGGAGGCCTAAGAAAAGGGAGTCCTGATATGACATAACTATTACTAACGGTCCCTTTAAATAAGATAATTGTTCTTCCTTTTTTGTAACTTGTCTCTATTTTAAAATTATGAGGAAGTCGAAACGTTTTAAATTCCACGAGAAAATCCTCTATATATGTTCGGTCTCAAGGGTATAGAAAGCATGGAGAAAAGAGGATCCTGCCCTCTGTGCAGGAGAAATTTGTAAATCTCTAGGGTTGGAATGAATACATGAATGCAAAGGCAGATTTTGGACTTTTTACGAAAAGATTCTAACTGGTGGTGTTATAAGTCTCGTTTTCTCTCATAGTGTGTGATTCATGTGATTCTACATTTCATTTTTTCTTTCCTCTGTCTAAATTGAGAAATTAAAGGTCCATAATTCATTATTCAATGCTCTCATCTTGGCGATTTAGACTATGTTTATCTCTTCTAAACCATTTCAGAATTCGTTACTATAATGCTCTGATAATAGTTGCGTGTTTCTTTTCTTCTGATACCACCTAAATTTTCAAAGTATAAACTCAGAAGTCACTTCCTCATTTAGCCTTTTCCTCTTGATAGTTTTCATGATTTGGTAATGCATCCTACATTCCTGACCCCATAGCCTAAAGGTCATCTTTAGTTCTTCAACAATTTTATTAAAAACCCCAAAAACAAACCAAATCTAGCCATCGATTTCCATAGATATATCAAGTGACATGAGAGAGCCCTCTCTGAGTTGAGCAGGCTAGTGCCTCAGCTCTAAAGTTGGTTGAAATAGTTACCTCTGTTGTTTTTCTATTCATTCGGAGATAATTTACAGAGTGCTAAAGTTTTGGCGCTGTTGCCGGGGACAAAATTGAAAAAATTTCCTTGGGAATAAAGACATGGTTGAGTTCTAAGTTCTGAGAGAAGCAGACACTTAGGCACATATTGGCTGTATTTCTTCTCTAGCGACTCCACATCAATTTGAAGGAGACTCCACTGATGAAAGAATCCTGAATTTCCAAAAGGTGAATCCACTCTCAATGCTCCAAGCGCAAGACAAAGACTTCACTGAAAGATGAGACCCCTTGACAGGGGTGAGGAAAAGCATCATGAAGGAAAATAGGTACTCAAAATGGGACCTCTTCCAAATCATTTTACTTTTCATTTTAAGTTTCCTCTGCTCCTTCCTTGAACATGCCAAATGAATTTTCCTTTACCTATTGTATTTTAATGATGATCATGAAAGACTTACAATTATATTTGCTCCTCTCTACGTTGCACATGCATACCCTCACCTTGTCGTTGATTCTGATAAAAAGTTTTCACCTGGGCCACACAATGACAATAACCAAGTTGATGAATCCCGTGAGACCCAAGCTGATGTTTCTTCCATAGTTCTTGGTCCAACATCCCCCAAGGCTCGAAATAGATATATACCCTTGAAGCTACCCCAAACCCTTCATGATTTCCCTCCAAATTACTATGAGTATCTTCCTGTGTTTGAAAGAGAATCTGATATCATATCAGCTGAAAAGAACATTTAAGGGTTTGAGCATTTTATAGATTTATTTGAGATTGACCACGATGATGTGTGTATGAGAGTTTTCTCTCAATCCTTGAAAGGAGACACCAAACACTGGTTCAAACATTTACATCCAAAAACCATCAGCTCATGGGTGGAATTGAAGAAGGTCTTTTAAAATTTTTGGGGCAAGGAGAAATCCTTAGAGTTGCAACTCACTGAGTTTTATGCCTTGAAAAGACACAACGATGAAGCTATTTTTGTATTCAGTAGAAAGTTCTCTAGCGTCTATTATAATTTGCCGGAAGAGATTCAACCCTCTGAAACTACTACCATGCTCCATTATGCAACTACTCTTCATCCAGGTTTTTCTTTCCTCCTGATGGAAAGAAGACCCGAGTCCTTACAACATATGTTTAGTGATGCTCAGGACATTCAACACAACATCCAAGCATGTAAACAGATCCAGAATGATGGGTTGAATGCTCAAGAACATGAAAGTAAATATGAACAGAAAATAGTTGATTGGAATCTTGAGCATAGAATTGACGATATCATAGGTCCTCTAGAAGTTTCCAATGCTAATGATTTTGCAAAGAATTGTATTCCACTTGTTGAAAGAAGAGATGTTGATTTAGCTTCTGATCCATCCCATGATAAGCAGGGGGCTTATGGTTTTATATATTCATTTGTAGACAGTCAAGAAGATGAATTTGCAAATCAGTTTGGTGAAGAACATGTTGACGTTCCAAGGTTGTTCTTGTTAGATGACATTGCATATGTTTCGGATTTACCTATATATGATGAATACGATGATGATTGTGATGGTGACTCCTTGGAAAAACCTATTTCATGTTCCCTATCAGAAAATTTATTTTTTCAGCAGTATAGTGAAATGACTCAACCTACATATCATAGTTGCAGAGGAAAGGATATCGGATCAGCCGAAGGAGATTCTCTGCCTTTATGTTTTGTTGCATTTAAGTTGTTGAAGGAAAACTCTAAAATCATCATTGATGAAAATGAATCTGTGCTTATGAAAAACCACACTAAATCAATGGAACAAAATGACAAGATATCACAACACTCTTTTCATGTGCTTGAAGACCCTATTACTTGTGCTGAAATGCAACCATCTGTTGGGGATAAAATTGAAGACGGTTTCAAATCAGGTGGGACAACCCTACCATTATGTTTTGCTTCTTTCGAATTATTGAAGAAAAATATTTGTAGTATCTCAGGTCAGGAATCCTCTAGGAATGAGAGAAGTGGTGATGATAACTCTATGAACAATCACATAAAAGGTCATGTCAGCTCAGATTTGCAGTCTATGTTCAACTATTAGCCTGAAAAGGAAGAAGAAGTTGCTCCAGAAATTATTGTTCAAGGTCATTTTCTTTCTCCGGAAATCAATATAGATTTTCAACATGAAAAAGTGTTTCAAAGTGTTTTCTCTTCCCTTGAAAATGACGTGGTGGCTCAATTTCTAAACATCATAGAAATGGATGAGGATTCTGAAACTGCATCTATGGAAACATCCAGCAATGAACAAACAAATCACATGGATTTTCAGGAAAGAAACAAAACAGTGTATACCACTTTTCAATCAGAAATACAAAAAGATAATGAAGAGGCAGTGGTTTTATTTGATTCATTTGAAAATCATGGTTTTGAAAATGCATCCATGGGAACTCTAGACTATGAAATAGTGCATGTTGTTAGATTTTCACATTTTCAAGAAGATTATGAGCAGGAACTTATTTCCATTCATTCATTTGAAAGTCAAAATGACAGTCCTCAAGCAAATTTCCATAAGTTTAATGAAACCAAATCAGAATTGTTTGATGAACAAGAGGATGCACATAATATGGCTGTCACATTTGAAGATGTTCAAGAATGTATGAATGTTTTTGTTGATATGCATGGAAGAGTAGAAAAACCTATTGCTTCCATTTCATTTGAAAATGTTCTCAAATCAGAAGAAATAGAGCAAGAGAAGCAAATGCTTATGAAAAAGGATTGCCTTTCTGTTTTTGCTCATCAAGAAGAAATGCCTTTTCATGGTCTCCAAGATCTTGTAGCCATCCTATTACAGTCATCATTGAAGGAGGAGTTTGTTTTATTCATAAATTCAAGTTTTGAATTCAACTTGTGTTTTCAATTGCCATCTTTTACATTTGTCTACCTGCTTAAGAAAGATGTGATCAGGGAAAAATCGAGAGGCCAATTGCTTGACTGGTTGCATTGGCACTTCAACATCACTTGATTGAGTATTTCATCTCAGCAGTTTTAGAATATATAGGGGTATGCAAATAATATTTTCGGTCAAGCATTTTTTAGTTTGAGTGTTTTAGTACTAGATACAGTCAGTTTTCAATAATCTACTCGAACATCCAGCATCCAGTCAGAAGCAGTGCGCAGAGCTTGGTTTTCAGCCGACGCTAGTGACATAGTAGGAGCAGGGTACACACATGTTTTGGGAGCATCCCAATGGATTAGGCACCAAGTCTACGAATTATTTACTACATTGCATGGAGGATAACATCCCCAGTTGGAGCCAATGTTATCACCTTAACAATTTTCATATCGGGATCTAATTTTTTTGGAAATTTAGCGAAATGCTATACCACAGCAGAGGCTTGATAGTTTAGGGGGGCTAGATATATCCAACGACATACAGACAAATATAGCGGAGGTGGGAAGGGAGTATCTCGGCATACCGTCGATTTTGAAGAATCCTAGATCCACGGTTGAGGCCCACATCGGGCCGACAAATAGCACGAAACTTAATTTTGCGAAGGCAGACTGGGGAAAACCATTGTGGTTTTTATGGGGAACGTGTGGCACTCTTACACATGCATCGGGGTAGAAAATGGACTACCTGAAACCACCTTTCCCATGGCCTCGATGTCACGTGGTTTAAAATGTCACATCAATAACTCGTGGGAAGGATGGTAGTTGGTCAAATCACCCCACATCACTGGTCCAGGTACTTTCCTAGATGATGTATCAAAAGGACGTCATGACATAACTAACTCAAAGCTCATCATTTGAAATGGATTGATGAAGCGTGGCACACCAACATACTATGTCAATAATTCGTGATTAAAATGCAAAGACTATCAAATCTTAGATATGAATTGTGTTATCCTACTATGGGAAATTTCCATCTTATGCATAAGAAAAACAAGCTTGACTTGTGTTGATTTCCCGAGTCCTGTAAATTCAAAGGGTGGAAAAATCGTCGTCTCAGTAAAGTTTGAAAGGTATGGATAACACTCATCAGACAATGTCTGGCATGACTAGGTTCTCAACTAATGTGCCAAGTTGGTCAATAAGTAACAAAGAAAGATGGGTCTTGTAGATACTAACAACTAAATTTCACACCGAACCTGCAACTAAGACAGAGTCTGAGGTCAGATTAAACCCCGTTATGAGGGATCTCATCATAAATGAACACGCGGAAAACACCTACAATCCAACCACAAAGAGGAAAAGGAGAAAAAGGCGGAATACGGAGGCCAAAACCGAGATGATAGAGAGCGTTGGAGAAAATCTCACTTGGTTGAGTACCTTGGAGGAGGAAATCGCCAAGCTGAGGTAAATCCTCAGGTAAATTTAGGTGCATTTTAGAAAGTTTTGGACAGATGGATGCCTAAGAAAAGGGAGTCCTAATATGACAAACTTGTTAATAATTGTCCCTTTAAATAAGATAATTGTTCTTCCTTTTTTGTAACTTGTCTCTGCATTGGAAAACATGATTTTCGGTTGTTTTTACTTCTTGCAAAGTGGATTGGTTTCCTTGTGCCTTGGGCACCTAACAACCACTAGGGAATCCCCATATAGGGGCTACTTATTGATGTTGTTACAAAATTGCATCTTCAGCCATTAGGGCTGCAGAAACCGTAACTTACTAGCTTTAATAACTCTCTTATCAACCATTGGTTTTTGCTCAAAGTTTGCACACTTACTCTCCTTGTCCTAGCACACTTTTTGGAAAATTTTCAGGATATTTCAGTGAGTGATTTTCTTTCTGTAATACATTGAATGTTACATACATAAGTCTGATATAATTTGTTGTAGACAAGTGTTTACAACAGCCTTATCTTTTATGCTAAGAGTATTGGTTTTTCATCTTGAGTTTAGCTAGTCATTCACTAGTTTTTCTCTTGCATTATCTGCCTGATCTTTAGCATTTATTGAGCAGCTTATAGTATAATTTTCTCACTGATATATATTGTTATCTATTGCTTCAAATTATGGAAAACAATCTTAACTTTCTGATCCAACTTGTTGGCGTCGGAAGTCACTCCTGGATTGCAGCAGGAGCAGAGCCCAACGCCCATCAATTTATCTCACGAATAATTTAATGGGGTGATCGAATGGATAGAGACTCAAGAAGGTATCACTCTAACTCAGAAAACCAGGCTTGGTATGTAGAAAAACAAAGGAGGTCTTGATCTAACTTTCGTCACTGAGTTGATTATAAAATGAGCAGATGGAAGACTTAGTGAGATGAGTGAGCAAGACTGCTTGGGGTGTCAGGCCTTTCAGCAGCTTGAGGAGGAACAACTCAGAATACAAGATCCTCTTGGTTCGGAGTTTCGGAGAATTGAAGGGTGACTTGACTGGATCTTCCAATTCCAAATCATTCAGCGTTGAGAAAATACAAGAACTGATTAGAAACAATACAACTATTACAATGATCCAACATACATCATCCTATAATAGCGCAACTCGACTGGATCCTCCAATTCGAGTTGTTCTAACATAGTGTACATAGAGAGATGGAAAGAGGTTGACATTCATAAGGCAAGAAGTCTCAAGTGCCAATACATAACCAGAGCAACCAGTGCTTCATCAAAACTTTACAATAGGGAGCCTAGATCAACCATCGATCCTTAAAAAAATAGAAAAAACTGAGTATATATACTCAGAAAAATTTGCCCAATAGAGGTGTGTCCGAACCTCCAAGGCGTGGCATCTTTTTAGTCAAACCTGGGAAGAAATACTTCGTCATATGCCACCTTAACTCAGCATGGCTCTTGTGGGGGGGGGGACCTGCACACAAGGGTACCATGGGATGATTTCTCCAGGCCTCCCATACCTTCCATTTATGGCTCGAGCTGAGGTTTCATCCACCTGCTCGATTTTCATTTACTGCTTCCCCAGGGAGTGGTCGAGACGATATGCTCAAGAGAAGACCACGAGCCCTCTCTCTACGGCTCGGAGGCCAGCCTCCCTTTCTTCCGGCACCGCCACCAATGTAACCCAGTGCCATGACCGTGGGCCAGCACCCAGAGGCACCTTTGGCATATCGCGTTTCATGGATGGGAGGAGGCTACTCCTTGTGCTTCAAAGTTATGAAAGGTGAGGTGGCGACATAGCCCAATCGTGCACCACGTGTCTCTCCTTGATCAGACAGCCCAGAACACTTTCGGTGATAATGTGGGCCTGAGTCCTGGATTCCTTCGGCATCTCTCATTTCGTGGATGGGAGGAGGCTACTCCTTGTGCTTCAAATTCATGATAGGTGAAGCGACAACATAGCCCAATCGTGCACCATGTGTCTCTCCTCGATCATACGGCCCAGAACACTTTCAACGATATTGTGGGCCTGAGTCCTGGACGCCTTCAACATCTCGCGTTTCGTGGATGGGAGGAGGTTTCTCCTTGTGCTTCAAAGTCATGATAGGCGAAGCGACGACATAGCCCAATCGTGCGCCATGTGTCTCTCCTTGATCAGACGACCCAGAACACTTTCGGTGATATTGTGGGCCCGAGTCCTAGATGCCTTCGACATCTCACATTTCGTGGATGGGATGAGGCTTCTCCTTGTGCTTCAAAGTCACGATAGGCGAAGCGGCAACATATCCCAATCGTGCACCACGTGTCTCTCCTCGATCATATGACCCAGAACACTTTCGACGATATTGTGTGCCCGATTCCTAGACGCCTTCGGCATCTCGCATTTCGTGGATGGGAGAAGGTTTCTCCTTATGCTTCAAAGTCACGATAGGCGAAGTGGCAACATAGCCCAATCGTGTGTCACGTTACTCTCCTTGATCAGATGGCCCAGAACACTTTCGGCGATATTGTGGGCTCGAGTCCTGCATGCCTTCGGCATCTCGCATTTCGTGGATGGGAGGAGGCTGCTCCTTGTGCTTCAAAGTCACAATAGGTGAAATGTCGACATGGCTTGATTGCGCACCACACGTCCCTTTGGATGGATGACTGAGATATTTTTGGTGATATAAGTGTTATCCATTGTGCTAATCCTGGCGCAACTCTGCTAACCGTGATTACCCGCCGACCGTCGATCTGCTCTATAGATGGATCTTGGCCGCTGACAACATAACTTCGCCCGCTCACTTGATTGGTAGCCTAAAACGAGATTTTTTTGTGCTACTCTTGGGCGCTTCTCGTGTAGCCTGCAGACCTAGATACTCTTATGCCCAAGACAAGAATTGTTTCTAACACAACTAACATATACTATTGCAATGTGTCTTTTCTTGTGTCCTGGGAAGGTATAATCATCTGGAGAAGTGTTATACTTGTGTGGAAACAATTTATTAACTTGCAAGGCATATATTTCCACCTTTCAATTCACTTAAAATTGACCTATAGGGGATTCATTTACATCCATATTCATTCCATCTCAATCCCCCTAAGGTCACCGAGATCACCTCCCTAGAGTGACCTAGTCACCCTTGAAGTGCGAGACTTACATCGAGGTGACATTGGGTGTAGGATTCCCAAGTTGTAGCACTTGTTCCATGGTTGGGCTGGGATTTTACCATCCTAAAAATTCTACCATAACATTTTGGTGCCGCTGTTGGGGAAGATTTTGAATATTCTTTGTACCCTAACGACACTTTGGTTGGTTTTCCCAAAGCCTTTCCCTTAGCTTACTTGGCGACCCCACCCAGGGGATCTTCCCTTTCCAACATTCGTTATGAGCTCATATTGAAGCGCATATGGTGACTCCACCTTCCCAGAATCCTTCTTTCCCCAAAAATCCCCCCCCTAGGAGGTTCAAGCTTTCTAATATTTACCAAAGAAGGCCTCCTCTCAAGTCTCTTGTTGCTAAAACCCTTTTCCATAAATCCATTCCCCTTGCTCCAATGGCTCGCCCTTGGAAAAGAGACCTCTACAAACCCCTTAACATGGCCAATATCTAGGTTTACACTAACCAAATGCCAACATATGTCAACAAGTGGTTTCCAAAGTTCCCAGGAAACAATGTGATAAATGTCGAAGACCACATTTATGTCATGGGCCGAGATATGGACAATGTGGATATTGATCATGAAGATGTGGCCATGAAACTATTCGCCTCATCATTGACTGAGGAAGCCCTTGATTGGTTCAAGGGACTCCCTGATAATCAGATCATGACCTATGATTCCTTTTCCACCTTATTTAAAATCAGATGGTGGGACACTTGCAACTCAATTCAATCAAATAAAGAAAAATGAGAATGAAATGGAAAAGGAATTCATTTCAAGATTTGACAAGTTGTACAATCAAATTCCAACAGATTATTATCCTACAACGTCATCAGGTCGTCTCCTTTATATGAATTCCTTTGAAGGGAAGTTATGATACATTCTTAAAGATAAAAATCCCACATCATTGGAAGAAGCTAAAGAATTCAATATTGACATTGAAGAGAATCTCCTTGATTCAAATATAGAACCTTTTCAGTATCCTCGTAACAAGACAAAATGAAGGACAAAGGTTTCGAACAACATTCTTCCTGATCTGATTTCTCTCTTGACTCATAAGATAGACCAGATGAATACTCAGTTTGTCCAAGTGAAGGATCAAATTATGAACCATATAAATACAGCGGAAATAAATCAATCTGCTCCTAGAACTCATTTTTCCATACAACAGAGAGATGGTATCAGTTGGAAACCAAGACCTCAACAAGAGGAAAAGGCCCTAGATACCTTGAAACCTGTTGGGACAATTGATATAGAATCTTGGTGTCTCCCATTCCAAGAACCCCATAGGGAAGATGAATTCCCCCTAAAGGACAAATATTATCCTGATGATATAAGCTTCATGATTTGCAATCTCAATGATGAACATGTTACTCAATAATAGATCAATGAAGCCAGAAGAATAAGAGAAAGAAAGGGGAGAATCTGGGCCTTAAATAAACTAACAGATGATCAGAAGAAGGAATTAAGGAGGAGGGAAATTCTAACCTATAGAAGAAACTTCAGCCCCTCCATTACAACTTGATACTCCTCTTCCAATAGAAGAAAAGGTGGTTCCACCACCTCCACCATCGGTATGTGAGTTTCCTCCTAAGCCAACTCCTGCAGATGACATCCAGTTGAATATCGATGATGCAAACATGTTTGGAAAATTGAATATGATGGTCCTAGTGACAGAGATGTGTAAGATCCCTTCCATAAAAAGGGAATTTTTAAGGATTTTACAGGTGCTAGCTGAGAAAGAGGATCCTCTCATCTTATTAAAAAATATGTACCTCAATCGGCCAAAAGACGAGAACCTACCTTTCTATCTCTCATCAGGCATGAATGACCTCTGGTTGAAAAACTACATGCTTGACTTAGGTGCCTCAACAAATTTCATATCTTTGAAGGTAATGAAACATCTTGGTTTAAATAAAACCTGACCTTATGGAAATTTTTTAGTATTGATTCAAGAAGAGTTAAGGTCTTGGGAGTATGTGAAGACGTTGAGGTCATTTTGATAGATTTTCCACATTTCAACGTCCTCATAGATATATTTTTGATCGATGTCCCTGATGCTTGGGGGATGCTCTTGTTAAGGACCTATTGCTTAGAACTTGGAGGTTTCCTTAGTATGAACCTTACACATGCATATATTCCCATGGGCGATGAAACATATAAGATCTTGTATAATAGGGAAAATAAAGACACACATGTGATGAATCTGAGGGGGGGAAACTATGTCAGTAAACACTACCATGATATACATCCCAATATTTTTGAGTATGATCCATCTGAGTTACCCTTCATGCAGGAAGACACGATAGAGATGTTTCTCCCATGGACAGATAAAAAGAAGGTTGCACAGTACCATAAGAAGGATTCATAATCTATTCATATTATACAAAGGGAAGATGATAAAAATGAAGAATTCGTCGAAGATACAGTCCACATAGAGCCTCCACATGATGAGGATACACCTTGCATCGATTTCAATGAAGGAAGCCTTGTGCTCATGTGGGAAAAAATAAAGGGCAAGCCCATATATTAACAGAAAGAAAACAATTCTTGGCTTGGCCCTTACATCATCAAGAAGAACTCTGACAAATAAAGGTACTATATAACAACATTAGATGGTAGAAATATGCCACTACCAATATATGGGTCTCTTCTCTGACCTCACATACAGGTCACATTACTTCTTCAGGGTCCGTGCCCCAGGTAAGTAGGTAAGTCATCTCGATTCCCTTCATTTGCATCTTGATTTCTCATACTAGTTTAGATGCATTTCATTTTCATTTTTCTCTACTTGCATATTGATTTAAGGCTTCGTTGTTTTTCTAGCTTCATTGTTTTGGATTATGATCATATGAGAACAAGGATGAGTAGGCTATCCTGCACTTGACAGTTTGATGTTTACTTGCAGGCACAGGTCTACCAAGAGATGTTGCGGTTCTCATGCACTCTACGACGAGCACATGTCCCCAAGTAGGAGCCAGATGTTATCCCCATTTTGTGGATAACTAAGGAGATGATGTCTCAAGGCCCTCGGGTTGCAGATATGGAGTGTCAAGAGACTATATGAACAAAAATACCCTTTGCACAGATGGAAAACCCACTCACCACCATAGATGATCACATGTTTACATATGGCATCCACCACACTAGTTGGCTTCTGGAAGGTAGTGGGATTTGCTCCATGAGGTACAAGTCAATATTATGGTTAGCATCATTTCAATATTTAATCCATTTGATTATGTTGTATCTTATATTGATCTAGTTTTCATGATATGTGCTTGGACATTATGACTTTTTCCCTGCTTCACCTTGGTGGTTTACATTGTGCCCTAGTAAGTGGTCTTGTTTGGGAATGGGTTTGATACTGGGAAATCCCTTAATGAGCCATAGTACCATTCTCGACCATACTTACCACTTTCCATCATTATTCCCCTCCATTTCCTTATCTCTTAGGATTTTAGGGTGTATTGACCCAAGAAGGGGTTGTCCCTCATTCTATGGGAAGAAGGGGATAAAGGTCCAGAGGGTTTGATGTTGGGTGAAAGATAAAATCCTTATATAAACCTTCAATATGCTTCACCAAAGGATCACCCAAGAAAGAAATGAAACACTTATCTTTGAATAAAAGGGGACCCACAATATAATAAAAAATGCTTAAAAGGTTAGTTGAAGGACAGGAGGTCTCATCACAAGCCGACCGATCACGTCCATGGTTATCTAGTGGTATGACATTGTCATCATCTGTCACCAAAATAGGGTAGTGGCTCTCAGTTGCATGGCTGAGAGAAAGGGGGTCTCATCCCAAGCCAACCTTGACATTTCCATTAGGTATTTGTGGGTGACATTGCCACCACCTGGTCACCATGCCAGGGAAGTGACCTTCAATATATCCTTATGCTATTATGAAAGAAAATATGAAGAAAGAAAGATAAAATGAAAATGATGGGCTTTGAAAAATTTCATTGCGGACGAAGGTACGACACACCAAATACAAAGGTACCCATGAATGAGACACAATGACCCCTTGTATGTCATGATCCCTATTCCCATTGATTCTTGACCCATACCACCTCATCCACGTTAAATGGCTTAGAGAGGGATCTCTTCGAAGTTCTCCTTGACCTAGGGAAAGACCTACCCAATAGGACACCTCGTCAACCCTCCCATACGTAATCTTGACAAGTTGCATCGTGTCTTTGAGCTGTTAAATTTTTGATATAGTGATCTTTGATACACATGCTTAGATGGACTATTTATTGATTATACCCACTTATCATGATGTTATGACTTGATTTCCTTGGAGGGAGTGCTCATTTTTCTTTGCAGGACATAGTTGGTGGACAATTTTGGGAGAAAAAGCCTAGATAACAAGCCCATGGGTTGGATGCTAGGGGCCTACATGCCAGATGAGAGAGAGATGACTTGGATGGCCTTGATGATGATTTGGACATCCTATCCCACCCATTACTTGCCAAATGATTTGTCCAGGAGGGGAAAAATGTTCCATTTTTTATCTTGACGTCATGATCTTGGGGGATAGGGCATGGTGGTGAGGTGCCACTCTTTGACACATGAACATTTGAGGAGGAGAAGGGTATTCACCATGATATGAGTGTCTAGATGCTTGACACATGACCTTTGGAGGCCCATCCATGCTTCTCCAACACCAATGCTTTCCTCAAAGTGGAAAAACGTCCCCTAAAGGGGTGACATCCTCCTAAATTAGGGTTTAATTTGTGCAAAAGATGAAATTTGAAGTGAATTGTTTAATATTTTTTTAAGGGGGAAAATATTAGGGTTGTTGACCCCTAATCTTGAGTTTTACTCCTTAATTTGTGGACAAGTTATGTTAGCTAAGGTTTTGTAGAAATAGAGATCATAAGATCTCATTTTAATCATAACTCTCTCTCTTGGGAGAGGCTTGGTCTGAAATTTTCGGCCTCCTTGGCTCCTTTAGATATTGTG
>ML873434.1:6687-19293 GCA_009831015.1 Picea engelmannii | reverse complement strand
ATCGCCAGCTCTTTCAGGATATGCCCCCTTTACCCCTCATTATAACCAATTATTTCATCCTTCACTAGTTTCTCTTCCGGTGACTTCAGACCCCACTGTTGAGTACTATTGGAAGGTCCAGTGCTATTTGAGAGGAAGGACATCAAGTCTTCTAGGACACGAGCATTTTTTTTCTTTGAATCCCTATCGGAAAAAACCCACTTATCCACATATATGCTTCTTTTTCAAAACACTTTATGTATGATGCACTTATGACTACATTTTGATTTGGATATATATATATTGTGTCAGGTTCAAAATTTGCAAACACAAAGGCTCTTGTTTCTTTATTACTCTCACCACCATTTGCACACATCCACTCAGCTATTTGGACATCATAGTGGACCCACAGAATCCCCGCCATTCATGACACTTGCTAAACCTCCCTCCTATCTTAGGGGGAGTGTCTGGTCTTGCCCACTCATCGACACCACCTTCACACACTCCTGTGAGTGCTACTATTTTAGGATCAGCTTTGCTTGGTTCCACATTACTTGGGTCCACTTCCCAAGGTCCTCTGTCCACTCACTCTCCTTTACACGAAAGTGGGGGACCAACTTCCTCTCAAGGGGGAAGTACCAACCCACCTAGCCCCCCTCAAGGGTCAGGTCCACAACACACTTACACCATGGCTGGAGATAATCCTCCCACCCCACTACAGATGCCATATTTGGCCTCCCTCAACATACTGGATCTAAGCAAACTTACCAATGATCCTATATTGCATGACCCCACATGGCCTGCAATTCCCACCAAACTACCTTCAGACATACCCAAGTTTGAAGGAAAGGCAGGCGATGACCCTGCCAACCATGTCATGACCTTTTACCTATGGTGCTCTTCCAATAGCATTATGGATGATTCCATCAGACTACGATTACTCACTGGCCCATCGGCCAAATGGTACGTAGAGGAAAAATCAGGGTCCCATGTGACTTTCGAGTCCTTGGACAAAGCATTCTTGATCTTCTTCCAATTACCAATCCGCCACGACAATGGTCTAGAGCTACTCTCTAATTTCAAACAAACCTCAACCACACATATCGCTGATCACATTCACGAGTAGCATAGGCGACGTAGTTTATGCAAAGTAGAAACCACCAAACAACAGTGTCTTGACTGGTTTCTTCAATCACTTGTCTCTCTCCTTGGTAAGGATGTAGCTTCCACCTTCCCTCAATCTGAAGAGGAAGCCATCAGTAAGGCTCAACAGTATGACCTCATCTATGCACAGTCAAGATACTTATACACTGTACTTCCTGATCTCCCAAAACCTATGCCATTTGGCCAAGACAAACCTGGGATGTCTCACTCAGCAGACGGACTGATTGGTAACACCACTCACCATGGTCCACAACCCCAATAACCACCAATGTATGGAACACCTCAATACCCACCGACGTACGGGGGCACTTCTTAATACCCCCCACCCCCTTATCAACAACCATACCCTGTTGTTATGCCTCCACCCATCAGTGGGCCACCGCCAGCACCCCCCATACACCCACCTATTCAAACGAGTTCTGGTACCCCCTCTACCTCAACTTATAGTACTAGCAAAAGCACCACGCCTTCCTATATACCTTATGGATCATTACCCCCACAGAATCCGTACTTTCCATTTCCTGGTTCCCCCCAACCCATGGCTCCCCCACATCAGATTCATGCGGTGATGAAAAAAACCCTGGGGCCCATCGGATTCATGCAGCGGTGAATAACCAACAGGCCAAGTGTTGGCACAAGGGCAGACCCAGGGTTCAACGCTACAACAATGCACCAACAAAACCCTAACTACCGACCTTTTTGGCAACACGTATGAAGCAGATGAAGTCTCACCCGAGGTAGAGGCAGGGGTGGTTGCAGGACTCCAGTGTCTACAACCTTAGCTAGGACACAAATATGTGATTGTAACACCTCAACATAGCACTTAGCAGTTACAGTTCATTAATATTCAACCTTATTTTACGCAGCTAAACCCTAACAATAGATCAACACATTATTTATACAGATCCAATAGATTCAAGTAGTAAGCATACCAACATAGATCATATCTAGCATTTATTCACATTATTCAACACTAAGCTACCATATTAGATCCTTCCAAGAATACATCAGTGCACTAAGCATTCAATCACGTAGACAAGAGAACAACCATAAAGCACATAGAAACCACAATGCAGGATATACGTGGTTCACCCCCACCCTGGGGCTACGTCCACCAACTCTTCTTCTTTATTTCTTTCTGTCAATCTTTTACATGCACAGAGCCATGATATCTTACTCTGAAGAGGAAAGGAGATCTGCACACCTCGCTAGATCCTCCTTCCCTAAATTACAACACAAATCCTTCGACAATCTCTTACAATCACTTGCACTTAGCTCTGCAAGTCTCACACAGTATGCAAAAATCAATTACAATTACCACTTGTGCTTAGCAATTAACACTTAGCACTTAGCATCACATACTTGTCCCTCCTTCAATCACATAGATCGAACTACTTCCTACATCACCTAGCTTTCTATTTATACATTACAAAATGGGCCTAAACATGGGTAAACCCATGGACCAACATCTCCATTCCTGTTACATAAGCCCAAAACCAAAAAATCCCTAAAAAGGGGCTGAGATCCCGCAATCTATGCTTCGACTTGCGCTCTGTCTTTGACAGCGTGTCGAAGTCCCAAAAGTAGGTCAAACATGACCAGGGATCCTCAAAACTTGGTCAAGGGCCAACAGGCCCCCAACAATCACCTGTGACTCGTCTTGAGTCACTCTGGTTTGGGTAGCTGTGCTTCAAAAGCCTCGAGCTTGGCTTGAGCTGCTTCGACCTATTGTTGCGCTAGGGCCTCCTGCTCGACGAACTCTTGGATGACTGCTTCATTGACAGGTCCCTCTAAACTATGTTTTACTGCAACAACTACTTGTTCCAACTCCACGCCTCGGCCTTCAATCTCCTCAAATAGTTGGCAAGCTTCATCCTGGACTGGTTGGAGCCTTTGAGTCACTTCCATGATGTTTCTATGAATGGCGTGGACCTGCTGTTGAGAAGTGCATTGTTCTTGGGATCGCTTCATCCTTTCAACTGCTGACAGGAGCTTCAACTGCACCTGTACTATTGCTGCTTGTTGCTTTGCCTCCTGGAGTTGTGACTCCAATACCTTCAACTCAGTATCTTCAGTCAGTCACTCATAATTATGTGCGTTGTGAGCACTTAGCTGTTTGCATTCTAGAGCAAATTCTCTGATCCTCTCGACTGCGCTCAGGACAGTGGCTTCTCTTTGATCTTGCACTTCCTGCAGGGTACTTGGCACTGTTCGTAGCTCGAGGTCTGCTATTCTCTGTTGAAGATGTTGGATAGCTTCCACAAGCTGCTCTACTTGATGTTCCACTGGGTCTTCCTCCTTTTTCTCTAAGCCCGTCATAGAGCGATGTGCTTTGCTGACTACTTCTTTTACTCCCACCTGCTCTGTGATCAACTACTCTTTCTCTTGCTAGATCTGCGCTTTCTCTTCTTCAAACTTAGTTTGGAGGGAAACCTTCTCTTGCTGCGCAACTAGACGTTTCTCTATGAATACTTTTTGTACTTTCTTTAGGGCCTCTGTGGCCTATTCGGTTTCTTCCTATGCGCAACGAAGGCGAGCTTCAGTCGCATCAGCTAGTCTGTGGAGTTGGGAAGGTTCATATCCAAACTCAGGTGCTTCTGATGGTGGGGGCGCAGTGGATACTGTGCGGCTAGATTGAAGGGCCTGTTGTATCCCTCTGATTTCAACCTTGATTCTATCATACATCTCCTCCTGCTTGGCTTCATGTTTCTACAAGATATCATACGAGGCATCTGCTACAGTGGCGATGATAATGTCAAAGTCATCTACAGTGAGCACAACCTGCATCTTAGTCAAGGTGGCTCTAGATTTCTTTCGGAAAGTAGGTTTCGTGGGAGAAACCTTCCTTTTCTTCAAGGGATCAGCCTCATTAGCAGGGTCCCTAGGTGGTGTTACTTCACCTTGCTTCTGCTGGTTCTCTTTTCCATTTGTCTCTTCTACTTCGTCATCACCCCCTCGTCCAGATGATACTGAAGCAGTTCCTTCCAATGCATTGCTCAAGTTTTGGACCTCTTCGGTCTTCTTCCTTCTACTGGGTCCAGGAAGACCCTTTGCTTCATGAGTGGTCTCAGGGCTACCGATTAGTTTAGGGTCTGACATTTCTGCGGGGTCTACGAGGATGAAGAGTTCTACAGACCAGTCCTTGGTGATTTCTTCAAGGTCCTCCTCTGTGAGCTTGTAGTATGATTGAAGCTCTTCTTTGTGCTCATCTACACACATGGTGATATAACTGAAGTTTCGATCTGTGTGGAACTTCATGAGGAGTTGGAACCGATGTAGGGTGTTCAGTGTCATGCGAGGGAAAGCCTTGGTAGCCCTCTTCAGTTGGAGATAATAGGTATGAAAGACCACGTTCGACTACCACTATTTTCCCATATCGCTCGAGTACTAGAGTGTGGTGAACTTCGCAGCGAGTGGCTCGAATGGTTCGATGCCTGGGAAGGTCGCACCTTCCAACATTTCCCAAGCGGTAAATGCAATGAGGATCAGAAGCCAACTAAAGTAGAACTCATAGCCCTGATTCTGAGCTTCGCGATAGTCTAATTCTAGCTGGTTGACTAAGTACTTCACCGAGTTCATCTGGAGTCCTTATACACATTTCCCGGCTAGGTCAACACAAATCCTATGACTTGTGTAGGTCAGTTCTTTCTCACTAGCTTCCCTATGATCAATTGGCATCCAGGCGCACTGCACCATTCTGGATGGAAGCTACCTTGTACCCTCACGTTCCCTTTTCTACATCGCCATAAGTGTCCTTAATTATTTGTGCTAGGGTGCGGTCGGAAGCCTTCCTTGGGTAGAAGTCTTGTGGGTCAGGTCCTTGCATGCTCAATCCAATGATCCTATGGATCAACGTTGGATAGACTGTGATACGTCTATCTAGCCATAGATAGCTGCCATGGTAACATGAGAGCAGGAGCTTAACACATGCGTTAACCTCCTGGGGCCTTCCAAACTGTGGGATATTCATCACATTCAAGAGGGTGGACTGTGCGAGGTTCATAGTCCATGGATGGGGGATTATTTTCGAGTTCTTCCCCTTCAGCCTAGTCAGATACTTGTAAGGAGAAAACATGATGTAATTCTTGTGGTCACCTAGGTTGAAGTCGTTGAACTTCAATGTCGCAATCTTATCTTGCTTTGTTTTGACTGCACGTATCCCCTTCAGGAGGTACGCAGTAACCATGGTGTAATCAAAGTCCCTCGGGACACTGTCACGACTCACCACGTCGTCCAGAGGCGGGATGTAGTCGGGTAAAATGGTCGGGATTAACTTTACATTTGATAGATAATCTTTCTGTTTGGTTCTCTTCTCTGTTGTTGGTCGGGATGGTCGGGATCCACGAGCAGTCGACAGAGACGTTTGCACTCCTCACGTCGATGAATCTTGAACTCCTGTGGACATCACTCTCTCAGCCATCAGATCAATTAAAACTTCCTCGACTGACTTCTCCATAGTGCTGAGCTTGTCCGACATGTATGCTCTTGATCGAAAAACTTGGGTGGATGGATGAGTGATCAAAGCAATAGAATCAGTGTCGATGTTACTAAGCACAACACGGTAGCAATGGGTTCTCTTGTTAGCTCTGATATAATTCAAAAAAGTGTTCTCAATGCAACAGTCGATGGACTAAGTAGACACGATGGAATGGATCTCTCCAACGGATAAGAAGCTTTCCATCAATGTAATTATGTCCATTGCGGTGCAGTCCCAACGGTCCGATGGCAAGCTTTCTGGTCATAATTGTTGTTCTAATCATTCTGGAATGTTGGTCCAATGGTTATAATGCTTCCAACGATCATATTGCTTCGCCATGGCCAAGTGCCACGGGGCACTGTTTTGATATCCTGACGAATTTCCAATTTTGCAAATCTTCCTTCCGTGAAGTTCCCTCTGGGCCCTTATGTAACTTTTCGATCTTTGCTCTGTTCTTACTAAGTTTTCTATCCTTCTTCCCGGTGATCTTCATCTCATTATTCCTCTTTCCATTCTGATTCTTGTCTTCTTTTGGCATAGCAGCTTTGCGCTGTTGGGATTCTTTCATAGGATTAGAGAGTAATACTGCTTCTCTATCTGGGGTAGGTGCTCTACTCATCTGTGAATCTTCTTGTGTTATTTCAACTTCATGATCCAAGTTTCTGGTTCTAAGTAGCTTCAATCTATTCTCTTGTTCTGCAATCAAGTGTGTTATCCTACTAGTCATGAAATCTTTTAATTCTTGCTTTTTCTGTTCTAGGGCCTCCTCTTCTTTTCTTCTGGTCTGATATTTCTCGATATAGGTTTTTCCTAATAACATAGTAAATGGAGCGTTGTTCTCAATGAATCTATCAATCTCAAAATCTTCCTCTGTCGAAGCTCCATGAGCACTCATAGATACGTGGGTGAGTCTTCCACATAGGGTTATCAACTTTCCCCTGAATAATTCTATTCCTCCCAATAAAGGAATCGTATCATGATTTCCTAAAGATTCCCAAGTTCTTTCTTTCATGATATTTACCCATGTTTCCTCATCCAGAACACAATCTATGTTGAAGTGTTCTATTCTTGCTTCTATGCATTCTTTTTCTTTGAAGATCTCTGATAAGTTGATATCTTTGTGATCATTTAGGGTTTCTTTCATTTGTAGTAGTACAGTCTTTGATTCTTTCTGGGGTTCTACCATGGTCTCATTTTTGTGACCTTCCTCAAGGTTTTCTTGTCTCATATTCATTCTGTCAATCTTAACAATCATTCTAGGGAAATCTAAAACTTCATGGTCCATAGCTTTACAACAAAGACAACTAGGTCTTCTTCCAGGGMATTCCTTAGCAAGATGTCCCCATCTTTTGCAACTATAACAAAGGGTTAATCCTCTTTTTTTCTTAAATGATCCCCAACCTTTCCTRTAYTGCGCACTAGGATCATAGTAGCTAACCTGCAAAAAATTCTTTCTAGGATCCTGTATCCATTTGTTAGTCCAAACATTCTTTCTATGCATAGGAATAATATATCTTTCATTATTTCTATCATATATACTCACATCAAACCTTCTCTCTTCTAGTTGTGCCCTAGTTTTCAGACTAGGATAACATTTATCAAACATACCTAGATCCATACTCTTGAAACAAAAATTTCCACTAACCTTACTTTCAGCAGAGCACAAAGCTTCTAGATCTAAAACTTTTCACTATTCTTACCTTTATAAGAGAACAAAGCTTCGAGATCTTAACTCTTTTCTTCGGATCTGACTTCTCTTCTTAGCACAGAGCTTTACATGACAAGTAGAATACTACACACTAATGCAACAGATCTATGCACAAACCTTTCTTTCTTTCCTTCAGTTCTCAACAATCACAGTTTTAGGTCCCAGCAACGGAACCATTTGTTGGCACAAGGGCAGACCCAGGGTTCAACGCTACAACAACGCACCAACAAAACCCTAACTATCGGCCCTTTCGAAAACACCTGCGAAGCAGATGAAGTCTCACCCAAGGTAGAGGTAGGGGTGGTTGCAGGACTCTAGTGTCTGCAACCTTATCTGGGACACATATATGTGATTGTAACACCTCAACATAACACTTAGCAGTTACAGTTCATTAATATTCATCCTTAGTTTACAGCGCAGCTAAACCCTAACAATAGATCAACATAGTATTTATACAGATCCAATAGATTCAAGTACTAAGCATACCAACATAGATCAGATCTAGCATTTATTCACATTATTCATCACTAAGATACCATATTAGATCCTTTTAAGCATACATCAGTGCACTAAGCATTCAATCACATAGACAAGAGAACAACCATAAAGAACATAGCAACCACAACGTAGGATATACGTGGTTCACCCCCACCCTGGGGCTATGCCCACCAAATCTTCTTCTTTATTTCTTTCTGTCAATCTTCTACATGCACAGAGCCATGATATCTTACTCCGCGGAGGACATGAGATCTTCACACCTCGCTAGATCCTCCTTCCTTGAATTACAACACAAAGACTTCGACAGTCTCTTCCAATCACTTGCACTTAGCTCTGCAAGTCTCACACAGTATGCACAAAGAAATTACAATTACCACTTGCACTTAGCAATTAACACTTAGTAGTTAGCATCACATACTTGTCCCTCCTTCGATCACATAGATCGAACTACTTCCTACATCGCCTATATTTCTATTTATACATTACAAAGTGGGCCTAAACATGGGTAAACCCATGGGCCGACATCCCCATTCCCGTTACATAAGCCCAAAACCCAAAAATCCCTAAAAGGGGTCGAGATCCCGTGATCTCTGCTTCGACTTGCGCTTCGTCTTCGACAACGTGTCGAATTCCCAAAAGTAGGTCAAACATGACCAAGGATCCTCAAAACTTGGTCAAGGGCCAACACCAAGCACCAATATACTATGCTCAAGATGTTAGGTACCATCACTGACCAAAATTTTAGTATTTTGATAGATCCTGGTGCTACAGAGAGCTTTATTTTTGGTGCAACGCTAAAACAAATTAAGGTAAAGGCAGTCAAACAAGACGAGTTTAGCTACGTGAAAATGGATCCAAGTGCCAAGAAGAAGGTTGGAGGAAAGGTTACAGACTATATCATTAACCTAGGAGATTTTGTAACGAATGCCAACTTGTACGTCATGATATTAGGATCTTATGACGTCATGATCGGTATGGACTAGTTGGAATTGCAGGAAGTGATACTCAACTGTAAGACAAAGCGGTTGAGTTTGAATGACGATGAGGGAAAAAGAAGAGTGATCATGGGAAGAAACCAAGGAGTGTCCTTGAGGTTCATTTCTTCCCTACAACTGTAGAAGAGCATGCACAAAGGATGCAAGTTATATGAAATCTTAGCTCTAAATGACAAGGGTGAGACAAAAGTGTTAGAAAACCTTCCGGTAGTAAGAGAGTTCGCTGACATGTTTCTAGAAGAGTTACTGGGTTTGCTGCCCGAAAGAGAATTGGATTTTACAATCGACTTGAAACCTGGAACTAAACCGATAGCAAGAGTGCCTTATCGGATGTCAATGCCTGAGTTACAGGAGTTGAAAATGAAACTAAAAGAGTTGTTGGAACTAGGACTTATACGTCCATGTGTGTCACCTTGGGGTGTGCCTATTATTTTCATACGGAAGAAGGATGGGTCGTGCAGACTTTGTATTGACTATCGTCAATTGAACAAAGCAATAATCAAGAACCAATATTCGTTGCCAAGAATAGACAATTTCTTTGACCAAATGAAGGGTGCGACTGTGTTTTCAAAGATCAAATTAAGATTAGGATATCACTAGTTATGGATCAAAGAGGAAGACATATCTAAGACCACATTCAAGATGAGGTTTAGACATTACGAGTTTACCATATTACCGTTTAGGCTGACAAACGCCCCAGGGGTATTCATGAGCTTGATGAATGGGGTGTTCCGCGAATACCTGGACAAGTTTGTTCAAGTATTCATTTATGACATATTGATATATTATTGGATGACAAAAGAACATGACGAACATTTGCGCTTGGTACTACAGTGTTTACAAGAGAACAAATTATACAAGAAACTGTCGAAATGCTCTTTTTATCAATCGAGAATTCATTATTTGGGGCATGTTATCTCCGACAAAGGCATTGTTGTGGATCCAACGAAGGTAGAGGCCATTATGGAATGGCATGCTCTGACGAACGTACCAGAAGTACGCAACTTCATGGGTTTAGAAGGATATTATTGACGGTTCATTGAAGGTTTTTTGAAGATAGTAAATCCGATCATGGAATTGCAGAAGAAAAACAAGAAGTTTGTATGGACCGAGAAATTCACGGAATCATTTCAAAGGATCAAGGAGTTGTTTACGACAACGCCGATACTAAAAGTCCCCAACATGGACGACGAATTCTTGGTATGCACAAACACATCCAAGGAAGGCTTAGGCAGAGTCTTGATGAAAGATGGTCGAGTGACTGCTTACATCTGAAGAAAATTAAGGAAGCATGAGGAGAACTATGTGACGCATGATTTGGAGTTATTGGCCATTGTGTATACCCTGAGAGTGTGGAGACACTACCTAATTGAAAAAAAATTCAAACTAAAAACAGACCACTGTGGTTTGCAACACATTTTTACGCAAAGTGACTTGAAGAGGTGACAAAGGCGTTGGTTAGAATTCTTAGCGAATATGATTTTGAGATTACCTACATAAAATGAACTGTGAACAGAGTGGAATATGCGTTGATTTGGAGACCACACATATATTCGGTGATACCTCTTCAGACAAATCTTTGAGAAAAGATTATAATTATATAACGTGACGATGACTGATATAAAGAGGTTAAGGAAAATATCAGACAAGACACCATGTTGGTACCAAAATTTGAAGGATATGCTTTGGAAAACAATATATTGAGGAGGTATAATGACCAGATTTATGTACCGCCTAACAATGAATTGAGAAATTTGATCTTAAACGAAGCTCATAGAGCAGTGTTCATGGCTCATCCAAGAGTCATGAAGATGAGGGCAGACCTTAAGCCCTCATTATTTATTTTGGAAAGGAATGAAGGCAGACATAGTTAACTACATGGCGAGATGTCTATAATGTCAGCAAGTGAAGGCTGAACATAGACATCTGACAGGATTACTACAACCACACACTATTCTAGAATCGAAATGGGAAGTCATTTCGATGGACTTTATTGTTGGGTTGCTGCTGACGGCAAGGAGGCATGACTCGATTTTTGTGGTAGTTGAAACTTTGACGAAGAGTGCACATTTTATCCTTGTGTGTATGATGTATTAGATGCCAGACATAGCTAGATTTTTTATCGTCAATATTGTGAGATTGCATGGCGTGCCTAAAAGGATCATATCTGATAGAGGATCAATGTTTACAGGACGTTTTTGGACTAGTTTCCAAGAGGCCTTTAGAGCCCAAATTAACTTTAGTACAACGTATCACTCAGAGACAGATAGGTAGATAGAAATAATGAACCAAATCTTGAAAGATTTGTTGCATATGTACGTGATGGACTAGAAAAAGAATTGGGAAGATTTCTTTCCACTGGTAGAGTTTGCATACAACAACAACTATCAAAGCACCATTAAGATGGAACCATTTGAGTTTCTTTATGAGGGACCGTGTTAGATTCCTTTGAGCTGGGATCAACTTGAGGATAGGGTCATGGTAGGACCATAAGTGATCCAAGAAATGGAAAAACAAATGCAAACGATAAGACAAAGGATTAAAGAAGCACAAGATCAACATAAAATTTATGCTGATGCGCATCGCGTTGACCGTAATTATGAAGTTGGAAATCATGTTTTCTTGTAGGTGAAACCACACAAGAGCTCGATTAAGTTTGGGAAGGGTGCTAAAATATCTCCTAGGTTTGTGGGACCTTTAGAAGTTGTGGAAAAGAAAGGGCCCGTGGCCTATCGACTAGCCTTGCTTGATTCTCTGAGGCGTATGCACGATGTTTTTCATGTATCTGTTTTGAGACATTATGTTACTGATTTTATACATGTGATTGACAAGAGTTACTTGCAGGTGTCAGACGAGGGTGCGCTCATGGTGGAGCCAATCTGCATTTTGGACCATCTCATTCGATGACTACAACGTCGAACAGTCGATCAGGTCAAGGTCTAGTGGGACAATTATAGTCCACACTTAGCTACCTAGGAGGACACATACGATATGCGCCAAAAATTTCCATATTATTTGATAGTTAGAATTTTAGATCTTGTCAATTTATTTACTTACTACATTTATATACTACAAAACTTCAGGACGGAGTTTAAAACAAGAGGGGGTGTATGTAACATCCCTCTCTTGCGAGAACATGTTATTGACTTATTCTTTGAGGACACTTGCATGCAAGTGATCCGGTTTTAGTATATGTTGTTTATTTCTCTTATGGATTCTTATGATGATGTTGACGGATTATGATGTTATATTATTTGATATCTATGTATTGAGATATGCTATTGACGAGTTTGTTGGAAGATTGGTTGTTGTCATTGTACCTCTAGTAAAAATTTCAGTTCTTGATTCACTATAATTATGGAGATACACTCTATGGAAGATAAGGTTTGTGACTAGTCCTGAAGCTAATCAATAAACAGGTGTTCCGGGGAAAAAAGTCATAACTTCCTCATACAGAATCAAAATTAAGTGGGACCACTTCCATTAGAAATCGTACGGACTTTAGTTTCTTATGTGTGAGTTTTAGAATCGGATGTTAAATATTGAGTGTTGGGCATGCTGTACAATTTGGGTCTTTTGAATAGACCAGAATTGAATACAGTCTACCATTCTTTCTATAACCTCTTTTTGGGGAGGATTCAAGGAGTGAAAAATGGAGGAGTTTCAGATAATACATTGAGTAATATTATCTACAGGATCAGAGTACTCCAAGAATTGAAGAATTGCAGAAATTGAAGAAGTCTCAGGAAGCATTATCAGGTTCTATGTGATGATTGGTTGATGGT
>ML873431.1:10737-30031 GCA_009831015.1 Picea engelmannii | reverse complement strand
AGGGACTTGGGTTTGTATTGAAAAGGAGAGGTGATTCTACAATGTTCTCGGGTAGGGTGAATTTTATTCTACACAGGAAATCTTCCCAAGTATCCCCAATCTGGTCTAGATGCGACAACATCAGGATACGAATAAGATCATGGTGAAAAAGACTTGACAGTGGGTTAAAATTTTGTTTCTGATAAGTCTTAGACATCTTATGCAAGCTCATAAACAGATAGAAAAACATATTTTAGCTTGAACCCTAAACAAATCATCAACAAGTGAATGTGATACAAGAAAACTAAGCCATACCTACCCTCACAAGTTATGAACTATTTAGGAATTAGAAGCAGGTCATGCCATCAGGGTTTTATGAGAGTAATCAGTGTACCTTTAGGGCAACATTTTGATTTATTAGAGACCATGAGAAGACTCCAAGGAATGCCTTCTAATTTGGCATTTTTGAACCATCTTTCTCCCTCCCGTGACAATCCTGTACTTCGTTCTATAGAATCCTTGGTTACTTCAAGTTGCAATTCCCTAATTTTAGCTTTAGAGCCATCAACGATTGAGAGAATGCCTATGCAACTGCTAGGTTATAACCCTCAAAATTTCAGATGAAAACGTGCCAACCATGTGCCTGTATATCGCTTATGGAATCGTCATGAGCGAGGAGGGCTTGCGATCCATTAGGTTCAATTCTTACTACAGGAGCCATGGGTGTTATCACACAGAAATAGTAAAGGCAATGAGAGGTAGGTTTTTCTTTCCAATACACAAATAAGAGTAAGAGGTATGTAAAATCAAAAGAGGGTTGATACCTACGGACTTGGGAGGCTATCATACTTGGTAATTTGAGCTTAGAGTGGCTAAGAACTAGAGGACGCGCATGCTTGTAAACCACTCTGCACAATGAACACTAACCCAAACAATTACCTCTTACCTATTCGAGTAAGGAATGTGAGTCTAAACTATGCAGGACAATAGGGTGATGTGGATTTGTAAGTACATCAGTCCTGTACCAGGGTGATAGGATTTTGATATGACTGGAAAGAGAAATATTCATATTTTGAATTTAACCCAAGATTTTGCGCCATCAAACATATAAAATGTAAAAATCATATAGTCAACCATAGATGAGACTCAATTACATCTCCCAAAGTGAATAAATCAATGGCAATGGATCAATCAATTAGCTTACAAAATTTAAGATCTATAAACATATAGATGCCCTTTAGGTGTAATCCCTTTAACAAAAGAAACAAAGAAATTACAAACTGTAAAATGATTTACCCAAACCAAAATTTTGTTTTAATTTCATGCTTTCAATCATGAAATTAAAAAAAACAAACGATAGATTAAAAAACGAAAAACTATTATACTCATCTAGGCCAATGAATCTCCTCAAAACCAAAAGATAGAAACGTTTGTAAGTATAAGAAGGAGGAAGCTACATAATAATTTTATCCCTTCGTGGTGACTTTTATTATGATAAAATTTGACAGAATTGTTGGCCACCAACAATGGCGACATGCTGGGCAAAGAAGTTATCTCTGCATCACCAAAAATTCATATCAGGGGCACACATGTCTTAGCAATAAATTTTAGAGATAGTTAACTACAGATCAAGCATTTCGACAATAACTCAGAAAAATAATGCATTCATAGTATTGTATGCATTTTTGTCCAAAATTGTAATCTTGTATCTTGTCTAGATCACATGTGTAGGGATGTTTATATAGATGACTTCGATACCGTTGATAGAGCCACTCTTTCCAGTAGGCCTCCATAGCCTCGATAGGGATGTCATTAACCCACTCTAGTACCTCTATCCCGTCCAAGAGTTGTCCATTTATGATAAAATAATCCTGACACCTGATCAATTTAAAAAACATACATGAGGATCTTCGAAACCCGACATTGTTTCACTGCCAGCAGGCCTGTTCAATACCCCAATGAAGTTGCCTTGGTATCATGTGTGCATTTACCCGCTACCAACAGACCTGTTCAGTGTCCTGACAATTTTACACACAATTCCCACACATTGTGCTTCCAACTCTCTAAAATTTGTTTACAAATTCCTAGAAACTTCATGATGTTTAAGAGACCAGGGTGATACTGAAGATCTCACAGTCCATTAATGAAAGGGTTGATCATTTAAGAATTATTCTTTTGTTCTGATGATTTCCATTATGATTTGGACAATTGGATTTCTGTTAAGAAATCATATCTAGGATGGGGAAGCACATTGAGTTGTTCTCATTAAAACAAGGACGACATTAGAAGTTTGTTAAGGATAATCGTGTTTTCCTATGATTTTAATGAGAAACCAAAAACAATAACCAGACAGGATCTTACTTCCATTGATCTGAGTTTAGCATTTACTGTTCAAGTGCTTGAATTGCTATTAACTGTTGCTAATGAAAAATCGAATTCCCTTCAATAATGAACGATGACTTAGAAATAATTAATAAGAAAAACAAAATCCAAACGAAAAAGAAAAATAAAAACAAAAGAACACGCAAATTAAAAATATTTACATGGGGGCAAACCTGACTTTTCTCAGGCGAAGTATTTCTTGAGAGACTAAAAGAAAATAGAAAAATCCTTATTAATATGAGTGCAGTCCTACTCGTGGCACCTTTGGTCAGGGTTGAATTGATAGTTCAAGTTTACTTATCTCTTTACTTTCCATTTAAAAATTTCATGATGATACTGCATTTTTTGACAAGAAATATTCAACGAAAAGCAAAGAGAAAAATATTTAAAGTGGACTTCCCTAGCAACATTCATACGATGGTTCTCTTTACATAGCCATGTGCCTTCATAGCTACATTATTCAAAGAAAAAAAATGAAAAGGCAAGAAAAACCCAAAAGGAATCTACTCTTACACCTACTCTAACTTCTTCATAGATCAAAATGCTAAGTAAAATCATATTTCCAGTGCATCCACAAGAAAATATGCAATCCTGCGAGGCATAGAAAGTAAAAAATCATAATAAAAGAATGTAGTATTTGCAGATACGAAATAAATATGTCATGCTTACCTCCTATATATTTATTTAAAAACAAAGAAAACACGACCTTATCATTCTTTTGAAACTTCTTGATATATGAATCCTCCAGCCATTCTAAGATCATGTCATTAGGATGCAAACTATGACTTCCACACAATAGATATATCAATTGGGAACGCATCATAAGAGGATTAATGACATCAATTAGATTGTTGGTTTGAACACTTCCTTTGATGAAATGGACCATTTCAGAACGCGAAGTATAATCATTAAAATTCAAACTAATCAAAGAAAGAATATGCAATGTAGGATGTTTGATCTCCAAAAGAGAGAGTGCATTGTCTTTTTCAAAAATAAATTGTGTAAAATCATCTCAAAACATGTCTTTTTCCCATGTGAGTGATGCAAGTGAAAGAGCATCAAATCCAACTTCAAAAATGTTATGTATGGAATTAATTTCACCAGATCTTGGCATATCGAAAAGATCTGATTGTGATGGAAAAGAGTAAGATATTGTGGGTAAAGTATCATATCCATCAGAATCTAAGAATAGATCGGGATATAAAGAGTAAAAGGAATCAGAAATGAGCACATGAAAATAATCTCTTGAGCTATGATATTTAACAATAATATTCTCAAGACATTCCTCTCCACTTTCCTTAAAAATTTCACTCCGTTTTGGTGATAAATCCTTCAACATAATATGACCATCTAAATTTGCCTCATGTATGATAGACAATTTAAAACTTTCATAACAAACATCTAATATTTCATGTGGATAAGGTATGATTTGTGGATGAAGCTTTAAGATTTCTTCTTCAAATTGCAGATTTACATCTCTAATCAGTCTCATAGGAATGTTAGAATGCTTAAGATGATTTTCATAACCTAAATGTTCTTCAATAACTGAATTTAAGTACTGATTAGAGAAAGAGTTCGAACAATATGGACATTCACCTTGAACCAACATCAAATCTTCTTCCACGATGGTCGAGGACTAGATATACAATGATTCAGAGGAAAGACAAGTTTGATTGTCAGCAAGAACCTTTTCAATAGATTCTACCTCCCTTGCTTGTTCAAAATTTTTGGATGGATTCTTCTCATCCCATGAACAAAATTCTTCTCACAATTGAGTGATAGGATTTTTAACTGGTTCATCATTCATGATTAAATATGACTGGATGCAAGCATCATAGAGGATATTTAGTACAAATGACATGTCATCAAGATTAAATTTACAGAGAACATGATGGATTCTTGTTGAAAATCCTTCTAGAGATGAATTGTCATTGATTAGCAAAGTATGAAATTCTTCACATAATTGATTGTAATCATAGATTTCAAAAGCATCTAAAAATTCCTCTACAAATTGAAACCAATCAATAATGTGATATGCTAGAAAAGACTCAAACCAATGTTTAATCTGACCCCTAAAAGTAAAAGCAAACAATATGCATAAAGCCTTTAAATAAGAAATACCATGCTTGATGCATTTACACCAAAACTTGTTAATATGGTATTTAGTAGATACATCCCCCCCACCATCAAAGGTGAGTTTGAACAAGTGAGAGACTGCCTCGTTGGGAATATCAGGTAATGAGAAGTGGAAAGCATGTTCCAACATAGTGATTTGGGGAGCCATGGGGAATTAAATAAATTCAAAATAAAGACACTCCCGCAAGGCCAACTTGTCACTCTAGCCCTCCTTTGATCCAGGTAGATATCGGTGGCCACCCACCTTTCCCAGCTGGCTCAAAACAACTTTCTAGCAATTTTGATAATTTACTATTTTTAGCAATTTTTCGGGTCCTGAACTTTCAGAGCCGTTTTGAGGCCCTAAACGATATTTTTTGGGGTATGTTGCAGTCGCTAAATTTCAATCATGAAATTTTGTGCAACTGTTGTAGTCCTCGAATAGATCTTTCTAATGGGCTATCATATGCCTAAAACAAAGATTGTATGCAAAAGTTATGACCCCGGGAAATTGATGCACTGACTTACCCAAACAGGGCCCACATGACTTTTGGTGCTTCATCTTGTTAGTAACAATTTTGGTATCAGGATTTTAAAGGGAGAGAGGGCCGAGACCTTTCAAGTCTCGAAAGACCGATGGGATCCTAGCCGTTAATTTTGGCAGGACGCGTTTCAGCCCATCGGAGGATCGAAGTTTCTAGAGGCAGGGAACTCTTGCATGAGTAAATCGCGATGCGTGATTGCCCGACTAAATCAGAGTCGTCCGTCAGCTGTGGTACGTGGCAAAAGATCCTACGGAGTCAGGGATCGGGGATACGAAAGTCCCATGCACATGATATTAGGAATCCCGATATCCCGATACCCGATTTCCCGATATCGGGGGTAGTTTATCATAGTGGAGGACAGGTGGCAAGCTTTCGAGTCGGAGAAGGCGCCGTTGACATGTCATGGCCATAAGCCATCGGGGATCGGGGAATCGCGAATCCGGAGGATGTGTGAACATTGACCTCGCAAACCCCGAAGCTTCGATGGAAGGTTATACGGTCGCGGGCATGTGGTAACGGTCATTTGGACCGGGGCATAGTCAGGGGGCTAGCGCGCAAGGAGCCATCGGCAATCGGAGAATCGTGACTCCCGGGCACTTATGCATCGAGGCATCAAAACCGCCGAAACCCCGATAGAGGTTCGGCTCGGGTCACATAAGAGGTGGTCACATGGATGATAATATAGCAAGGAGGGCTAGCCCATGCACGCGCTCATCGGAGGATCGGTGATCGGGAATTCAGGAGTCAAGAACTCTTAACAGTAGGAATCGCGAAATCTCGACCCCCGATACAGAGTTAGGGATGACCATGGTCAGGTGCTGAAGGCCATGAAGAGATTGGAAAGGACCTGTGGATCGGGTTGTTGCAGTAGAGTTTCCCAAGGGAATTCAAGGAGCCGTTTCGGCTCAGCAGAAAATGATAAGGAAGGTAGGTGAAGCTTCGCGTCACTCATTTATTGCAGAGTATGGAGGTTTCGGCCAGAGTGTACCCAGGGGAGTCCCGTTGTACCGATTCTCTGCAGAAGGGTCACACCGAGTCTTCAAATCGTCTAGAGAGCCTGAACACGCCAATTCGAACATTAAAGGAGGCTCAGCTCCCCCCTGGCACGAGCCATGTTGAATTGAAGGAGCATATGACAGGAGTCCAGAGGACAGATTTGATTGAGGAAACGACCCCCCCATTAAAAGTCCTGAGATACTGTTGCCAGGCGGATTTTGGCTGAAAGTATATGTAGGCATTTTTGCCATTATGTAAAGCATTGATGGTTGAGCAGAGCTCCCTGGTTGTAAAATTTTAATGAAGCATTGTTGTTCTGGTTATGTATGAGCTTTGGAGACTTCTTGCCTTATGAATGCCAGTTTCTATCATATCTTTGTTTACACTATATTAGAGCAACTCGGAATTGGAGGATCCAGTCGAGCTGTAACTATTATAGGATGATGTTGTAATGGATCACTGTAATAGTTACGGAGCCTCTAATCAGTCCCTGTAATTCTCTTAGCACTGAATGACTTGGAATTGGAGGATCCAGTCAAGTCCTCTTTCAGTTTCTTGAAGCCCTGAACCAGAAGGATCCTGTTTCTGGAGTTTTTCCTCTGCAAACTGCTGCAAGCCTGATGCCCAGAGCTGTTTGTTCACTTTCTCCTAAGTCTTCCACCTGTTCATGTTTAAAGCAAGCCACTAGCTGAAGTTAGGATTCCAGACCTCCTCTGTCCTTATGAACCAGACTCAGTCCCTGAGTTAGAGTGATACTTCCTTGAGCCGTTATCTCCATTTGATCACCCTCCATAAACAAATCGTGACATAAAACTGATGGGCGTTGGGCTCTGCTCCTGCAAGCAATCCAGGAGTGACTTCTAACGCTAACACATCTCCTAGGGTTAGGTTTTTGGATGTTTATGGTTTTTGAAACTCCTTTTTATTGTAAAAAGGACTTGAGAGCCTCGTGGTAATCATCTTCTTGTGAATGAGCATAGCCGTCACATATCTCCTCAGAGATAAGCCACCACCATTCCAGCAAGCTTGTTTTTCGCTGCATTTTACAGTTTCAGCTTATTTCCTTATTGAATAGAAAACCAATTTTACTGTATCTCTGTTATTCTGTGTTAAGCATTTGGTAATAATATGTAGTCATTTCGCTCTGATACCACTGATACGGATTTTATGAGAAGAACGAAATGACTACAGATTATTACCATGTTGCTGATGGAAGTATTGAGAAGTATAAAGAAAGATTTGTCGCTCATGGCTTTTCTCAGAAAGAAGGCATTGACTATGAAGAGACATTCGCTCCTATAGCCAAATACACTTCGATCAGAACCATCATAGATCTTGCAGCTAAGATGAAGTGGAAGTTGCACTAGATGGACGTAAAGAAAGCTTTCCTGAATGGTGTCATCGAAGAGGAAGTGCATATAGAGCAACCCCAAGGATTTGAGGTTGAAGACAGGAAGTCTCATGTCTGCAGATTGAAAAAATCCTTATACGGATTGAAGCAAGCTCGTAGAGCTTGGTATGGCCATATAGACAGTTTCTTGACGAGCTTAGGCTTTACCAAGAGTAAAGAAGACTCTAACCTCTACTTCAAAGTCATGAATAATGAGCCAGTAATATTACTGCTATATGTGGATGACTTATTCTTAACTGGAGAAGAAAATCTCATCACCGAATGTAAAAAGAGACTTGCCTCAGAATTTTAAATGAAAGACCTTGGCCTAATGCATTATTTCTTAGGTATTGAGGTATGGAAGAATCCTGAGAGGATATTTCTTAACCAAGGGAATTATACGGTCGAAATCATGAAGAGATTCGACATGTTGGAGTGCAAGCCCATGAATACACCCATGGAAGCGAAGCTGAAGCTGTTGGTCGACACTTTGTCAGAATTGATTGATTCCACATTGTACAAACATATTATTAGATCCTTGATGTACTTGATGAACACCAGACTAGACATTTATTTTTCCATGAACACCTTGAGTCAGTTTCTGGTAGAACTCAGACATGTTCACTTAGTGTTTGCAAAACATGTGATGAGGTACCTTACGGGTACAATATATTATGGTCTCATCTATGATGGAGATCATGATTTCACATTGAGTGGATATACTGATGCAGATTGGGCAGGAAGTGTTTCTGACAGGAAAATCACTTCAGGATGTTGTTTCAGTTTGGGATCAGCTATGATCTCATGGTAGAGTAGGAAGAAATCTAGCATTGATCTCATCACAGCGGAAGAAGAATACATTGCTTCATGTTCTGCCAGCTGCAAAGCTATACAGCTTCAAAAGTTGCTGACTGGCCTATTTGACTTAGAGAGGAGGGAAACCTTGATCCTATGTGACAACTAGAGCTGCATAAAGATGACAGAGAATCCTATATTCCACGACAGGTCGAAACACATAGAGATCCGATATCATTACATCTGTGACATGGTGCAGAGAGGAGCCTTAAAAGATCCAGTACATTAGCATGGATGAACAAGTTGCTAATGTGTTAACCAAGCCACTATCTCGTATAAAGTTTGAGTACTTTCGAGATAATCTTGGTATATTCTGAAAGGACCCTCCTCGAAATGGGGAGTAGATGCTGAGATGAGACATCTCTTGCTTCCGACCTGATGGTTGTGACGTAAATCAAGATGATGTGATGTGACTAGAATTGTGCTTCTAGCTGGATAGCTGTGACGTAAATCCAGTCTAGTATCTTGCTTTTGACCTGATGGTTGTGACATAAAGCAGGACAAGTACCTTGCTTCCAACCTGATGGTTGCGACGTAAATCAAGATGATGTGTGACTAGTACTATTCTTCCGGCTGTATAGCTGCGACGTAAAGCAAGTCTAGTACCCTGCTTTCGACCTGATGGTTGTGACGTAAAGCAGGATGTGTACCTTGCTTCCGACCTAATGGTTGTGATGTAAAGAAAGATGATATGATGAGACTAGCACTGATATTCTAGCTGGATAGATGTGATGTAAATCCAGTCTAGTATCCTGCTTCCAACTGGATGGTTGTGATGTAAAGCAGGACGAGTATCTTGCTTCTAGATTGAGTGTTGTGACGTAAAGCAAGATGATGAGATGAGACTAGTACTGTGCTTCCAGCTTGATGGATGTAACGTAAAGCCAGTCTAGTATCTTGCTTCCAACTTGAGTGATGTGACATAAAGCAAGACGATGAGATGAGACTAGTACTGTGCTTCTAGCCTGATGGTTGTGATGTAAAGCCAGTCTAGTATCTTTCTTCCAGCTTGAGTGTTGTGATGTAAAGCAAGATGATGAGATGAGACTAGTACTATGCTTCTATCCTGATAGCTATGACGTAAAGCTAGTCTAGTATCTTTCTTCTAGCCTGACTGTTGTGACGTAAAGCAAGACATTGAGATGAGACGAGTATTGAGCTTCTAGCTTGACAGTTGTGACATAAAGCCAGTCCTGTACTATGATGAGCCAACCTCGTGTTGTGATGATGTATCAATTTTTATAATAATACATAGTGATGCAGATGATGATGGCATTCCTTTGAGAATGACGATGCTGCTGATGAAGAAAACTTTCGATGATTTATAGGTATGCTAGTCAGTTTTCCAAGATGATATTGATGATGTTGTCCTCTCACCCACTTGATGTTGTTGATGATAAAGGCCTCTCTCTCTCGCATGTTGTTGTTGAAGAATACCATTCTTGTTAAGGGGGAGTGTTAAAATAATGTAACTGCAAAGTGTATTCTTATTATTATTTGATATAGTATTCATTGGATCAATCCCCATTGCAGATTGATCATGTTGGTTATTATAAAGGACCAAATCCCCTTTTGTGGATTGCTCAAAAGATAATTGTAATAGAAAGAATAAGAAGTCAGCCCCAGAAAATATTAAAGGGGCGCTGAATTATAATAAAGGTGGTTATAACCACCCAGTTGGAGAAGTTGGCCCTGCCAATGAAGAGACACTTCACACATTCTAGTATAATATAAATAAGGAGGCTAGCGCCTCACTTAGACACAACTCACTTGCTCATTTTGAGAGACAAGTTTCGGAATTGCAGAAGAAGGAGAGAGAGTGGCGCATCTTTGAGAGAGGAACTTCTATTTTAGTTTGATTTATCTCTTGGCATTGTATTGGCTATCTATAATAAAGAAGTTTTGTTGGGTTTTCTTCCCCTAGAGGGTTTCCCAGGATAAATGCTATGTCTCTTGTGATTGTGTATTTCTCAGTGATCTTGTATTATGCTATTGTTATCTATTGAAATGCAAAGAACTATAATAATGGCTTAAACATTAACAAATATTCCTTAACCAAGGGAAGTATGTAGTTGAAATACTAAATAGATTTGACATGTTGGAATGTAAAGCCATAAACAGACCCATGGAAATGAATTTATAGCTTATGGTTGATACTTCATCAGAGTTGGTTGATGCTACTCTATATAGACATATTATTGGTTCGTTGATGTATATGACGAATACTAGGCCATATTTATTCTTTGTTGTGAATACCTTGAGCCAGTATCTGGTGGAGCCTAAACATGTTCACCTTGTATCTGGAAATCGTGTGATGAGATACCTTAAGGGTACATTGGAATATGGTCTTTGTTATATTGGAGACCATGAATTCAGACTATAAGGTTATACTGATTCAAATTGGGCTGGAAGTGCTTTAGACAAGAAGAGCACTTTAGGATGTTGTTTCAATTTGGGGTTAGCCATGACTTCATCGAAAAGTAGGAAGCAATCCAATATTATTCTCAGAGAGACACTGAGAGGGGTGTGTGGTTCCTATCTGAGATGGAGCTGGAACATAGATATGGCCTCCTCCTTATAGATACTTGAGAAGAACTCCAGATGATTCTCATGTGTAACACATTGAGAAAAGAGATCTGCAGAGTTGGGCGTGCCTGTGGCTGAGCACAAGGTGAACATGTGAAATCCCAAAGTTTTGGGTGCATCGTCATGAGATAAAGATGAAGATGATGTATTAGCCTCCTCTAAGCAGAGAGTTGATGAGAAACTCCAGATGACTCTCTTATGTAATGCAGTGGGAAAGAAGATTTGTTGAGTGGATGAGCACAAGTGAATGTGATCCTAGTGGTTGAGCACTAGTGAAGAATGTTAAAGTTTAAGCTATTATTATGTTTATTTTCAATTTACTAGATAACCATAGAATAGATAGGATCATTGAGAGAAACACAATCACAAGAGTACACAAGAATTTATCCTGGGAAACCCTCAAGGGGAAGAAAACCCAACAAAACTTCTTGAATATAGATTCAATAACCAAGTACAGTACCAAAATAACTCTCTCTCTACGAGAGACAAACTACCATGATGCTAGACCATAAAATACTCAAAGAGCCATAGCCAATCCAATGCCAAGACAATAAACCAAACACTAGAGAATATCCTCTCCCAAGCAATGTGCCTCTCTCTCTTCCTTCTTCCAGAAACTGGTAACTGCAACTTCCTTCAATACTTGCACACTAGATGAGTGAGTTGTGTGAGTGAACAAATGAGACGTTGGCTTCCTTTATTTATACAAATTGGCAAGCGCTGAAAGGACATGTCTCTTCACTGGTAGGGCTGACTTCTCTTTCTGGGTGGTTAGAACCACTTTAATTTTTCCGGGGGCCGACTTATTAATTTTCATATTACATTTAGGATTTAATCCGCAAAAGAGGATAATAATATTCTTTACAGTTACACAATATTTCAATAAATAAGTGGTTCCTCCGTGTAATGCAGTGAGCCAGAGATATGGAAATCCCTATGGATGTGCCCCTAGTGGCTGAGCACAAGTGGGTGTATGAGATCCCTTGCTATATTGTTCAAGAGTTAGACCTGCATGTAACCCTAATTGTAATGTAAAGGGTACAGGTAGGCCCCACCTTAATGTAATTGATAATTAATGTAAAAGATAATTAATCTAGTTAATATTAATTATATTATGAGATAGAGAGGTCGACCCTGTTGTGCCAATAGACACTTTTGTTGACAGTTCAAGTCTAATATAAGTACAGGTAAATTCCCCATTGAGGAATCATATCTTTTGTGTGAGTTTGGAAATTTCAGCAAGTACATCTACTTGGGAAAAATGTGCACCTCTCTTAGGCGCTAGTCTTCTAGGGTTTGTGAGCACCCTTTTGTGTGCTAGGTTTTCTAGGTGGTGAAGGTATTTCTCTTGAAGAATATAGAAAAGTGTTGGCTAGGTTTTCTTCCCTTGTTGAGAAGAGTTTCCCAGGATACTTCTTGTGTACTTGTGCATGGTGTTTCTTCTTGTGATCTTGGTTGCTGCAACAAATTTTTTATGGTTTAAGTAAAATGATAAAATGGAATGAACTTCATGCTTAAGACTAGATTATTGAAAAATCAACATGGTATTAGAGCGTAGGTCTTGAAGAACCCATTGCAAAACCTACAAGATTTTACCAATCATCCCTCCTCTTTTGCAGAACTGTACGACCCTCCTAGGGTTTCTAGAAAATATGTATGACCCTCTTCTTTTGGGTGTTTCAACCCCTAAAAATTGGACATTGAGGAAAATGTTGGCATAGGAGAGTACGACCTTCTCCAGTGGACCTCCAGATACTCTCAGAGTGAAATTCCAAGCATTTTGAAAATTTGGCCCTAGGGTTTCTACGATTTCGCAATTTTTTGCAGATTTATGTTTTTAGGGTTTCTGCAGCTCTTTGAAGAAGCCTTCAAGATTACTTGTGTTCTTATGAATTTCAAGGATTATTGTTGGCAGTCATAAGCCCAACAAAACCCAAGGTTGATAGCCTAGCCTATCTGTTAGGTTTTCTAGCCTAGTTAACAATGGTTTGTGAAGAATCTAAAAATATGATGAAAAAAACTATGATGGAAGATAAGCTGGATGGGTCAAGCAACTTCAAGTTCCTAGAAGACAAGACCTCAGAGGAAAAATTATTGTGGGTGATGCAAAAAAAAAGGGTTTACTATAGATAACTATTGATGAATGGAAGGAAGATGACAACAAGATAAGGAAGTCAATCATCTACACAAGCTCTTACATTGAAGGGCCAGCTTCAAAATAACAAGATGACAAAAGGTGACACCGTGACTACCTTATTCATGAATATCTTAGAGGATAGAGATCAACCATGTGCCATTGGAGAAATCATATTAGCACCCTCAGGTATGCAATTGTATATTTATTATTTGTATCATTGTCATGAGGGTAATTGCAGGAGGAAGGGACCTTTTGCCGAAGTCATGGATCGAGAGGGATCTTAGTGCATTCAGAGGAACAACACACTAGAAGTGAAGACTCTAGGTTTGATTGTTGTAATTGTCATTCCTCTAACCTATATTTCTAAAGTTTTCTACATTACAAGTAAGTGTTGTAGCTGTGACAACATTCCTTAAATTGTTTTGATTCTAGAGATGTACTCATTATTCTCCTTTAGGAGATATTCTTGTGTTGGTTCTTTTTGTTTTCTTGTTCCAGATAGGTTAACAACAAAATAAGTTGTTTATCCCTCAGAGGGAGTCACTTGACTCAGAGGGAGTAAAAACTATTCGAGAAAGAGGAATAATAGAACCACCATAGAGGAAACCAATGCATTAATGCATGATCAAAATCCTTCTATGATTCTATGGGTAGAAACATGCATGACACAGTATATGTTCAGAACAAGAGTTCACTAGACTTTGAAAAACATAACTCCCTAAGAATCCTTCACCAGGGTGAAGCCTGAGATTGAACAGTTCAATATATTTGGGTGCCCAATGTATTTTCATGTACCCAAAGAGAAGAATTCCAATCTATATCCTTCATGGAGAAATGATACATTTATGGGATAATAGTGAATCTTCTAAGACATTCCAGATCGACATCCCTAGTCAGAGATAGATTGAGACAAGTAGAGATGTTGTCTTTGAAGAAGTGATAGCCTTTCAAGGATCCAAAGAATCTTAGATGGATATTGACAGTGAAACAATACCTTCTCCCCCTTCAGCAATTCAGAGGGAGACAAACATTATTTCAGATAATCTAGTTTCTCCAGTTGATATGTCCAGAGATATTGCAGTAGGGCATAAAATGCCTTCCTAGTATCACTCTACAGGAGGAAGAGAAACATACAAGCCTCTCAAGGCACATCCTGAGAAAAGAGATTTTTGAGCTATCCTTCAGTCATGAGCCACTTCATTGATTATGAGCCTCCTTATCTTCGAGAAGCAACAAGAGAACAGGTATGGCAAGATGCCATAACAGAAGAATACCAGTATATCTTAAAGAATGATGTATAAGATATTGTTCATAGACCACAAGAGAAGTTTTTGATGACTTCCAAGTGAATCTATAAGATCAAGCATGCCACTGATGGAAGTGTCAAGAAATACAAAGTGAGATCTATAGCCATAAGACTCTCACGAATAGAGGGAGTTGTCTATGATGAGACACTTGATCCAGTAAGCCCGATACACTTCCATCTGAAGTACCATCCATGAGTTGGATATTATATCAGATGGATGTATTCTTTATGAGTTTGGGTTTCAGCAAGAGTGTTGCTGATCCAAACATATGTTTTTACAGTGTTGGTTTCGAGAGCCTTATTTTGATTACTTATTCAGAAAGCCTTGTTGTTGGATAAAAGTAAGATTTGAATTTTGATTTCAAGATAAAGGATCTAAGTATGATACACTACTTCTTGAGACACGAAGTATGACAAAGGACTGATGAGATTTTTCTTGAGTTAAGGAAAACATGCAGTGGGAATATTAAAGAAGTTCAGTATGACAGAATGCAAAAACCACCGTGATGGATTTGAAGAAAATGAATGATGATGATTCAGACAATATTGATCCACAACTGATTGGATCATTGATGTATTTGGTTAACACCGGACCAGATTCATGCTATGCAGTGAATGTTCTTAGTCAATCCATGAGTCAGCCGAGACAGACTCACTAGATAGTAGTAAAGCATGTATTGAGATATATACGAAGCACAGATGGATATGGCCCGAGATATGCCTCTAATCTGAACTTGAGTTTGTAGGGTATGCTGAAACAGATTGAGCAGAGAGTACAGTGGACCAGAAGAGAAAATTCGGTTGTTGTTTTTCCATGAAGGTTGTCATGGTTTCCTAGTGCAACAAGAAACAAAGCTCTGTGGCCTTGAAAGCCACAGAAGGAGATTATGTATCATTGAGTGTGCGAAGCAGTGCGACTTCATAACCTTCTGACATATTTACTTGATCATGAGATGGATTCTATGATGATAACCAAAGATGTGTGTAAAACTCTTTGATAACCCAATGTTTCATGATAGATCGAAACATGTTGGGATAAAATATATGTATATCAGAGACATGATGTAGAGGAAAATAGTACACATGCAATACCTTCCTACACATGAGAAGATTGGAGACATCTTCACCAAATTATCTTGGTGAAGGATACCTCCCTTGTTGAGAGGGAGTGTTGATGACTACAACCAAGACAAAGTTCAAAGTACATCTGTGTGAGACTTGGCATGATGAAGAATGTCTCCCTAGCTGAGAGGGAGTGTTGATGATTGCAACTACATGAGACATTCTCCACGTCACAAACCTGATAGATATCCCTTGAGAGGGGTGTGTGGTTCCTATTTGAGATAGATTTGGAATGTAGAGATGGCCTCCTCCTTAAAGAGAGTTGAGAAGAACTCCATATGATTCTCCTATGTAACGCAGTGATAAATGAGATCTGCAGAGTTGGACGTGTCTGTGGCTGAGCACAAGGTGAATGTGTGAAATCCCAAAGTGTTGGGTGCATCGTCATGAGATAGTGATGAATATGATGTATTATCCTCCTCTGAGTAGAGAGTTGATGAGAAAATCTAGATGACTCTCCTGTGTAATTCAGTGGGAAAGAAGATTTTTTGAGTGGATGTGTCTGTGGACGAGCATAAGTGAACGTGATCCTAGTGGTAGAGCACTAGTGAAGAACTAGTTCCTCATTGTAATGCAGTGAGACAGAGATATGGACATCCCTATGGATGTGCCCCTAGTGGATGAGCACTAGTGGGTGTATGAGATCCCTTGCTATATTGTTCAAGAGTCAGACCTGCGTGTAACCCTAATTGTAATGTAAAGGGTACAAGTTGGCCCCACCTTAATGTAATTGATAATTAATGTAAAATATAATTAATTTGGTTAATATTAATTATATTATGAGATAGAGAGGTCGGCCCTGTTGTGCCAATAGACACTTCTGTTGACAAGTCAATTCTAATATAAGTAAAGGTAAATTCCCCATTGAGGAATCATATCTTTTGTGTGAGTTTGGAAATTTTAGCAAGTACATCTACTTGGGAAAAGTGCACACCTCTCTTGGGTGCTAGTCCTCTAGGGTTTGTGATAACCCTTTTGTGTGTTAGGTTTTTTCGGTGGTGAAGTTCTTTCTCTTGAATAATATAGCAAAGGATTGGTTGGGTTTTCTTCCCGTGTTGAGAAGTGTTTCCTAGGATACTTCTTGTGTACTTGTGCATGGTGTTTATCCTTGTGATCTTGGTTGCTGCAAAAAAATTGTTATGGTTTAAGTAAAATGCTAAAATGGAATGAAATTCATGATTAAGCCTATCTTATTGAAAAATAAACACATTGTAGCATGTTCCACCAGCTGTGAAGCCATATCATTTTTAAAGTTGTTGACAGGTCTATTCGATCTAGATATGGAAGCCATTGTGATTCTATGTGATAACTAGAGTTGTATAAAGATGACAGAGAACCCAGTGTTCCATGATAAGTCGAAGAACATAGAGATCTGATATCACTACATTTGTGATATGGTGCAAAGGGGAGATGTAAAGCTCCAATATGTTGGCACATATGAGTAGGTTGCAGATGTGTTGACCAAGCCTATGTCTCATGTGAAGTTTGAGTACTTCCGAGACAAGCTTGGTGTAGTCTGAAAGGACCTCCCTCGAAAGGGGGAGTGATGCTGATGATACTATGGTATCTTGACCAAAAACAAGTAGCTCTGTTAGGATTTTATATACTAGGCGATTGATCATCCCTTGATAGATCTCGAAGGTCCAGTAAGGACAGTCTATCAGAGTACCTATGCATTTATATGCCAACTGTGGTCAATAGTGGTAGCTCCATTAGGATTTATATCCTATGGAATCTTATGATTCCTGGGAAGATCTTGAAGATATGGCAAGGACGGTTTGTCAAAGTACCGCATGGTAGCTTGTTAGGATTTTATATCCGAAGGAATCTTATGATTCCTTGGTAGACCCCGAAGGTTCGGTAAGGACGGTCTGTCAGAGTACCACACATGTTGTTGTTGATACACCTGCCTCATTATGTTGCCACATGTTGTTGATGTTGTTGTTCCAGCTTTGTGCTAGCTTTGTGTTGTTGATGATGTTGTACCAACTTCGTGATTTTGATGATGATGTTTTAGCCTCGTGATGTTGATGTTGTTGTTGTTATAGCTTCATGATATTGATGTTGATGTTTCAACTTCATGTTTATGATGATGATGTTAATCCAGCTCCATGTTGTAAGCGATGATGAAAAAAACTTTCGATGATTAATAGATGTGTCAGTTAGTGTTCCAGATGTTGTTGATGATGCTTCCCTCTCCTTCTTTTGATGATGTTGTATTGGGTCATGTCAGTATAATACCCTTCTTGTTAAGGGGGAGTGTTGAAATATTGTAACTTTGAAGAATATTCTAATTATATTTGAGTTATTATCTTATAGATCAAATCCCATTTTGCGGATTGATCATGTCGGGTCTTGTATACGATCGAATCCATTTTTTGGATTGGTCAAACCATATTTATATGGTGGTATTTGTAAAGTCATCCCTTAGTGTTTATAAAGTGGTTTTAACCACTTCTAGAAGAAGTCGACCCTATTAAGTGAAGAGACATAACCCTAGTGCCTCCTCAATTAGTATTTATATGTGAGGATAGTGCCTCACTTGTACACTCTCACACTCACTCATCCAATGCACATATCTTGAAGGCAGTTATAGTTGCAAGAGGAAGGAGAAGAGATGTGCATGCTCCGTCTTAGTTTATTCTTGGTGTTTTGGTTTTAGTCTTGGCATTGTATTGGAAATCTATTATTAAGGAAGTTTTTGTTGGGTTTTCTCCCCCATGAGAGTTTCCCAGGATAAAATGATACATACCTTATGATTGTGTTTCTTTCAATGATCCTCTTTATGGTGTTGTGATGCAGCCCCCCTACTCTCCCTTGGGCTACGCAACCTCTCGGTCAAGGATCTTCGATTCTCTGAGCCAAATCAGCTCTCTAAAACCTTAATGGTCTCATTTTTTATTACACACAGGTCCTTTTGATCCAGGTGGATATCGGTGGCCACCCACCTTTTCCGACTGGCTCAAAACACTTTTCTGGCAATTTTGGCAATTTACTATTTTTAGCAGGTTTTAACTTCCAGGGCCATTTTGAGGGCCTAAATGAAGGTTTTTTGAGATCGAGGTTCTCAATGATATATGAAGGCATAATTTATCCCCCAAAATGAATCTCCTCGATGATACCTTTCCAATGAGCTATCACACGCCTAAAACGAAGATCGTATGGAAAAATTACGACCCCGGGAAGTTGATGTACTAACTTACCCAAACGGGGCCCACATGACTTTTGGCACTTCATCTCCTAGAGTTAGGTTTTTGGATGTCTATGACTTTTGGCATTCTCCTCTATTGTAAAAAGGCCCCTAGAGCCTCATTGTAATCATCTTCTCACGGATGCGAGTAGCAGCCACATCTCTTCTTAGAGATAAGCTACCAGCGCCCTAGCTAGTTTATTTCCATTCTGTCTGTAAGCATATTTCAGTCATTTGTTATTAATGAAATGAAGTCTTATTTCCGCTGCATCTCTGCTTTTATGTGTATTTCTGTATTTCATTGTGTTCCTACATAAATCCGGATCACCTTTCGGCTTTTCGTGCAGGTTCTATGATACCTGCAACATCTCCCTTCACGATGTTGAACTACAAGTTTGAGGCACTAGCTCCTTTTCCCTTAGCCCCTTCCTGGATGCGAACTCGGGCTATGAACTCATGTAAGCACATGATTGCGGGCGCGACCAAGAGTGGTTTTAGACCATACCACTTTTCTCCCCGCAATTCACTACCAATCGCCACACGTCCCTTTTGCAATACCTTGTTTTTTATTGCAGCCCGCTCTCAAATTATTAAAGTTCGAGCACTTTATGTCCCTGCAATTAAGCGTGACAGTTGATCTTGTGATCTCGAGTGGTACCTCTTGACTGACGACTGAGATATGCCTCCTTTC
>ML873431.1:0-10637 GCA_009831015.1 Picea engelmannii | reverse complement strand
TTGCGATTCCTGCTGTTAAGAGTTCTTGACTCCTGAATTCCCGATCACCGATCCTCCGATGAGCGCGTGCATGGGCTAGCCCTCCTTGCTATATTATCATCCATGTGACCACCTCTTATGTGACCCGAGCCGAACCTCTATCGTGGTTTTGGCGGTTTTGATGCCTCGATGCATAAGTGCCCGGGAGTCGCGATTCTCCGATTGCCGATGGCTCCTTGCGTGCTAGCCCCCTGACTATGCCTCGGTCCAAATGACCGTTACCACATGCCCGCGGCCGTATAACCTTCCATCGAAGCTTCGGGGTTTGCGAGGTCAATGTTCACACGTCCTCCAGATTCGTGATTCCCCGATCCCCGATGGCGTATGGCCATGACATGTCAACGGCGCCTTCTCCGACTCGAAAGCTTGCCACCTGTCCTCCACTATGATAAACTACCCCCGATATTGGGAAATCGGGTATCGGGATATCGATATTCCTAATATCATGTGCATGGGACTTTCGTATCCCCGATCCCCGACTCCGCAGGATCTTTTGCCACGTACCACAGCTGACGGACGGCTCTGATTTAGTCGGGCAATCGTGCATCGCGATTTACTCATGCAAGAGTTCCCTGCCTCCAAAAACTCCGATCCTCCGATGGGCTGAAACGCGTCCTGCCAAAATTAACGGTTAGGATCCCATCGGTCTTTCGAGACTTGAAAGGTCTCGGCCCTCTCTCCCTTTAAAATCCCGATACCAAAATTGTTACTAACATTAGGCTCCATGGGGGATAGAGTCGTCCCTGCGATGCTCTAAGAACTCCTTCTGCAGTTCCAGTGCCTTGCTGTTGGGGTATGGAGTCATGCTCAAAACCTCCTGCTGTTGAGAGTATAGGCCAAAAAATAAAAGCAACAAAATCAAAAGACATGCTCAAAGAGCTTATTTATGTATAGTCCTAAACTATTAAAACACTGCACATGGGGCTAGGTGAAAGCAGATTTCCACCATAGCCATTCAAGTAGCTTCCTGGATAGAAGCTCCTTCCTTCTGTCAATGTTCACCAGCAGATGGTGTAACCGTGACAGCAGAACAGTTATACTCTTCAACTCCTCCTTACAAGCTGGATTTGAGATGAAATAGGGCGGCTCCAAGGCATAGGGGAAATGCCACTCCATGTATTTGCTGACAGGGTCATCGAATGAGTGGCTATTTTCAAGGAATTGGCGAAACACAGCCTCTTCTGCTACACAGTTGTTCACACGTGGCCGAATGTTTTTGATANAACTGAAGTAGGCTCGCTGATCTCAGGTGGGGGCTGCTCACTGACTAGCTCTGCGCAGTCTGTAAACTGCATCTTCGACTGCTCCTCTGGTTCTTCTGGTGTCTCTTCTTTGCTCTCCCAAGGGTCAGAGTCGTAATCATCATAGATAGGACCTGTGGGAAAGCTATGTTTGCTGACTGGCTCTTCAGTATACTTATAGTGATCAAATGTAGGATAATCTTGCTGCTCATCATCACTATAATATACATCAAAGAGGGGTTGTTCTTCATTGATATGTCCCTCCTCCAGAACAGTGATCCCATCGAAAATTTCTATTTCAGGGACAGTGGGACCAACTGCTTCTGGATGCTCATACATAATCCTTCTCTCTTTAATCCCAGGTAAACATATATCGTGAGAAACCCCCTGGGGGAAAATAGAAGAATTTTGTTCCACAACTAACCCCTCTTTTAAAAAGAGAGGGTCTTCAACATCATGAGCAGAGCTACTAGGAACATCTGCTTCATCCTGATACTCAGGTGAGTCATCTACCATGAACCACATCTGCTTTGCAAACTCATAATCTCCACAAGAGGCGTGTTGATCTTCATGAAGATCTAAAAGAACATACGCATATGATATGATGTCAGATGCTTCCATTCTGGGGCTAACACAATTAATATCGTCCAACACCTCTATATTTTCGCAGCAGATGCTTTCTTCCACAGTAAGGGCTTCATCATGGACATGGTCTTCAGGGCCAACAGAGGCTTCATGAAGCGAAGAAAACTCCTCACAACAGCTTTCAAACAAGCAATCAGCTGGATAGTAGTCTTTACAAAATGAATTGAAAGCTGTATGAAAACCTGTTAAAGAGAAGATGCTTGCAGCGGGAAGAGACCGACACCATTCAAGAGAAGCTCCCTTCAACGAATACCTAAAGAGCTTAATCTAGACATCCTCATGCGTGATATTGTGTTGGTGAATAGCCTCATGGAAGTCCAGTAAATGCTCAGCTGGTTCCTCCCAACTCTTTGCGTGAAATTCGGGGAGGAAATCTTCCCAGATGTCCCTATCAGGAAGCGCATTAGGAAAACCAACTATTTGGGAAAAGTCACAGAAAGCAAACCTTTGAGCTAGAAATTTCTCCATATCAAACCAGCGGAGTCGCCAATCGATCCTCGAATCATGGAGTCGCCAGGTGAAAAATGTGCAGCTTCGAATGTGTCTGGTCCTTGTTCACCATCGAAGGCTAGATCTAAACATTGTCGTTACCCCAGGAAACTTCTCAGGCTGAGAAAGCAGCTGCTGAAACCTTCTCGAGAAAGCTCCTTAGGGTCAGCTTTCAGGTGTGCTAACAGTAGTCAATGCTGAAACAACAAAGTGGAAACAATGGAGTCGCCACAGTGGAGTCGCCAGGTGCACAGTAGCAATCTTGATAATTCTGATATCTGATGCACCTTCAGAATCAATTAATCGTTGTCGTTCTGCCCAGGGAAAATATTCAACTTCGTCCCCGGCAACGGCGCCAAAAATGTTAGCATCAGAAGTCACTCCTGGATTGCTTGCAGGAGCAGAGCCCAACGCCCATCAGTTTTATGTCACGATTTGTTTATGGAGGGTGATCAAATGGAGATAACGGCTCAAGGAAGTATCACTCTAACTCAGGGACTGAGTCTGGTTCATAAGGACAGAGGAGGTCTGGAATCCTAACTTCAGCTAGTGGCTTGCTTTAAACATGAACAGGTGGAAGACTTAGGAGAAAGTGAACAAACAGCTCTGGGCATCAGGCTTGCAGCAGTTTGCAGAGGAAAAACTCCAGAAACAGGATCCTTCTGGTTCAGGGCTTCAAGAAACTGAAAGAGGACTTGACTGGATCCTCCAATTCCAAGTCATTCAGTGCTAAGAGAATTACAGGGACTGATTAGAGGCTCCGTAACTATTACAGTGATCCATTACAACATCATCCTATAATAGTTACAGCTCGACTGGATCCTCCAATTCCGAGTTGCTCTAATATAGTGTAAACAAAGATATGATAGAAACTGGCATTCATAAGGCAAGAAGTCTCCAAAGCTCATACATAACCAGAACAACAATGCTTCATTAAAATTTTACAACCAGGGAGCTCTGCTCAACCATCAATGCTTTACATAATGGCAAAAATGCCTACATATACTTTCAGCCAAAATCCGCCTGGCAACAGTATCTCAGGACTTTTAATGGGGGGGTCGTTTCCTCAATCAAATCTGTCCTCTGGACTCCTGTCATATGCTCCTTCAATTCAACATGGCTCGTGCCAGGGGGGAGCTGAGCCTCCTTTAATGTTCGAATTGGCGTGTTCAGGCTCTCTAGACGATTTGAAGACTCGGTGTGACCCTTCTGCAGAGAATCGGTACAACGGGACTCCCCTGGGTACACTCTGGCCGAAACCTCCATACTCTGCAATAAATGAGTGACGCGAAGCTTCACCTACCTTCCTTATCATTTTATGCTGAGCCGAAACGACTCCTTGAATTCCCTTGGGAAACTCTACTGCAACAACCCGATCCACAGGTCCTTTCCAATCTCTTCACGGCCTTCAGCACCTGACCATGGTCATCCCTGACTCTGTATCGGGGGTCGAGATTTCGCGATTCCTGCTGTTAAGAGTTCTTGACTCCTGAATTCCCGATCATCGATCCTCCGATGAGCGCGTGCATGGGATAGCCCTCCTTGCTATATTATCATCCACGTGACCACCTCTTATGTGACCCGAGCCGAACCTCTATCGGGGTTTTGGCGGTTTTGATGCCTTGATGCATAAGTGCCCGGGAGTCGCGATTCTCCGATTGCCGATGGCTCCTTGCGCGCTAGCCCCCTGACTATGCCCCGGTCCAAATGACCGTTACCACATGTCCACGGCCGTATAACCTTCCATCGAAGCTTCGGGGTTTGCGAGGTCAATGTTCACATGTCCTCCGGATTCGCGATTCCCCGATCCCCGATGGCTTATGGCCATGACATGTCAACGGCGCCTTCTCCGACTCGAAAGCTTGCCACCTGTCCTCCACTATGATAAACTACCCCCGATATCGAGAAATCGGGTATCGGGATATCGGGATTCCTAATATCATGTGCATGGGACTTTCGTATCCCCGATCCCTGACTCCACAGGATCTTTTGCCACGTACCACAGCTGACGGAGGGCTCTGATTTAGTCGGGCAATCGCGCATCACGATTTACTCATGCAAGAGTTCCCTGCCTCCAGAAACTCCGATCCTCCGATGGGCTGAAACGCATCCTGCCAAAATTAACGGCTAGGATCCCATCGGTCTTTCAAGACTTGAAAGGTCTCGGCCCTCTCTCCCTTTAAAATCTCGATACCAAAATTGTTACTAACAAGATGAAGCGCCAAAAGTCATGTGGGCCCCGTTTGGGTAAGTCAGTGCATCAATTTCTCGGGGTCATAACTTTTGCATACAATCTTTGTTTTAGGCATATGATAGCCCATTGGAAAGATCTATTCGAGGACTACAACAGTTGTACAAAATTTCATGATTGAAATTTAGCGACTGCAACATACCCCAAAAAACATCGTTTAGGGCCTCAAAACGGCTCCGAAAGTTCAGGACCCAAAAAACTGCTAAAAATAGTAAATTATCAAAATTGCTAGAAAGTTGTTTTGAGCCAGCTGGGAAAGGTGGGTGGCCACCGATATCTACCTGGATCAAAGGAGGGCTAGAGTGACAAGTTGGCCTTGCGGGAGTGTCTTTATTTTGAATTTATTTAATTCCCCATGGCTCCCCAAATCACTATGTTGGAACATGCTTTCCACTTCTCATTACCTGATATTCCCAACGAGGCAGTCTCTCACTTGTTCAAACTCACCTTTGATGGTGGGGGGGATGTATCTACTAAATACCATATTAACAAGTTTTGGTGTAAATGCATCAAGCATGGTATTTCTTATTTAAAGGCTTTATGCATATTGTTTGCTTTTACTTTTAGGGGTCAGATTAAACATTGGTTTGAGTCTTTTCTAGCATATCACATTATTGATTGGTTTCAATTTGTAGAGGAATTTTTAGATGCTTTTGAAATCTATGATTACAATCAATTATGTGAAGAATTTCATACTTTGCTAATCAATGACAATTCATCTCTAGAAGGATTTTCAACAAGAATCCATCATGTTCTCTGTAAATTTAATCTTGATGACATGTCATTTGTACTAAATATCCTCTATGATGCTTGCATCCAGTCATATTTAATCATGAATGATGAACCAGTTAAAAATCCTATCACTCAATTGTGAGAAGAATTTTGTTCATGGGATGAGAAGAATCCATCCAAAAATTTTGAACAAGCAAGGGAGGTAGAATCTATTGAAAAGGTTCTTGCTGACAATCAAACTTGTCTTTCCTCTGAATCATTGTATATCTAGTCCTCGACCATCGTGGAAGAAGATTTGATGTTGGTTCAAGGTGAATGTCCATATTGTTCGAACTCTTTCTCTAATCAGTACTTAAATTCAGTTATTGAAGAACATTTAGGTTATGAAAATCATCTTAAGCATTCTAACATTCCTATGAGACTGATTAGAGATGTAAATCTGCAATTTGAAGAAGAAATCTTAAAGCTTCATCCACAAATCATACCTTATCCACATGAAATATTAGATGTTTGTTATGAAAGTTTTAAATTGTCTATCATACATGAGGCAAATTTAGATGGTCATATTATGTTGAAGGATTTATCACCAAAACGGAGTGAAATTTTTAAGGAAAGTGGAGAGGAATGTCTTGAGAATATTATTGTTAAATATCATAGCTCAAGAGATTATTTTCATGTGCTCATTTCTGATTCCTTTTACTCTTTATATCCCGATCTATTCTTAGATTCTGATGGATATGATACTTTACCCACAATATCTTACTCTTTTCCATCACAATCAGATCTTTTCGATATGCCAAGATCTGGTGAAATTAATTCCATACATAACATTTTTGAAGTTGGATTTGATGCTCTTTCACTTGCATCACTCACATGGGAAAAAGACATGTTTTGAGATGATTTTACACAATTTATTTTTGAAAAAGACAATGCACTCTCTCTTTTGGAGATCAAACATCCTACATTGCATATTCTTTCTTTGATTAGTTTGAATTTTAATGATTATACTTCGCGTTCTGAAATGGTCCATTTCATCAAAGGAAGTGTTCAAACCAACAATCTAATTGATGTCATTAATCCTCTTATGATGCGTTCCCAATTGATATATCTATTGTGTGGAAGTCATAGTTTGCATCCTAATGACATGATCTTAGAATGGCTGGAGGATTCATATATCAAGAAGTTTCAAAAGAATGATAAGGTCGTGTTTTCTTTGTTTTTAAATAAATATATAGGAGGTAAGCATGACATATTTATTTCGTATCTGCAAATACTACATTCTTTTATTATGATTTTTTACTTTCTATGCCTCGCAGGATTGCATATTTTCTTGTGGATGCACTGGAAATATGATTTTACTTAGCATTTTGATCTATGAAGAAGTTAGAGTAGGTGTAAGAGTAGATTCCTTTTGGGTTTTTCTTGCCTTTTCATTTTTTTTCTTTGAATAATGTAGCTATGAAGGCACATGGCTATGTAAAGAGAACCATCGTATGAATGTTGCTAGGGAAGTCCACTTTAAATATTTTTCTCTTTGCTTTTCGTTGAATATTTCTTGTCAAAAAATGCAGTATCATCATGAAATTTTTAAATGGAAAGTAAAGAGATAAGTAAACTTGAACTATCAATTCAACCCTGACCAAAGGTGCCACGAGTAGGACTGCACTCATATTAATAAGGATTTTTCTATTTTCTTTTAGTCTCTCAAGAAATACTTCGCCTGAGAAAAGTCAGGTTTGCCCCCATGTAAATATTTTTAATTTGCGTGTTCTTTTGTTTTTATTTTTCTTTTTCGTTTGGATTTTGTTTTTCTTATTAATTATTTCTAAGTCATCGTTCATTATTGAAGGGAATTCGATTTTTCATTAGCAACAGTTAATAGCAATTCAAGCACTTGAACAGTAAATGCTAAACTCAGATCAATGGAAGTAAGATCCTGTCTGGTTATTGTTTTTGGTTTCTCATTAAAATCATAGGAAAACACGATTATCCTTAACAAACTTCTAATGTCGTCCTTGTTTTAATGAGAACAACTCAATGTGCTTCCCCATCCTAGATATGATTTCTTAACAGAAATCCAATTGTCCAAATCATAATGGAAATCATCAGAACAAAAGAATAATTCTTAAATGATCAACCCTTTCATTAATGGACTGTGAGATCTTCAGTATCACCCTGGTCTCTTAAACATCATGAAGTTTCTAGGAATTTGTAAACAAATTTTAGAGAGTTGGAAGCACAATGTGTGGGAATTGTGTGTAAAATTGTCAGGACACTGAACAGGTCTGTTGGTAGCGGGTAAATGCACACATGATACCAAGGCAACTTCATTGGGGTATTGAACAGGCCTGCTGGCAGTGAAACAATGTCGGGTTTCGAAGATCCTCATGTATGTTTTTTAAATTGATCAGGTGTCAGGATTATTTTATCATAAATGGACAACTCTTGGACGGGATAGAGGTACTAGAGTGGGTTAATGACATCCCTATCGAGGCTATGGAGGCCTACTGGAAAGAGTGGCTCTATCAACGGTATCGAAGTCATCTATATAAACATCCCTACACATGTGATCTAGACAAGATACAAGATTACAATTTTGGACAAAAATGCATACAATACTATGAATGCATTATTTTTCTGAGTTATTGTCGAAATGCTTGATCTGTAGTTAACTATCTCTAAAATTTATTGCTAAGACATGTGTGCCCCTGATATGAATTTTTGGTGATGCAGAGATAACTTCTTTGCCCAGCATGTCGCCATTGTTGGTGGCCAACAATTCTGTCAAATTTTATCATAATAAAAGTCACCACGAAGGGATAAAATTATTATGTAGCTTCCTCCTTCTTATACTTACAAACGTTTCTATCTTTTGGTTTTGAGGAGATTCATTGGCCTAGATGAGTATAATAGTTTTTCGTTTTTTAATCTATCGTTTGTTTTTTTTAATTTCATGATTGAAAGCATGAAATTAAAACAAAATTTTGGTTTGGGTAAATCATTTTACAGTTTGTAATTTCTTTGTTTCTTTTGTTAAAGGGATTACACCTAAAGGGCATCTATATGTTTATAGATCTTAAATTTTGTAAGCTAATTGATTGATCCATTGCCATTGATTTATTCACTTTGGGAGATGTAATTGAGTCTCATCTATGGTTGACTATATGATTTTTACATTTTATATGTTTGATGGCGCAAAATCTTGGGTTAAATTCAAAATATGAATATTTCTCTTTCCAGTCATATCAAAATCCTATCACCCTGGTACAGGACTGATGTACTTACAAATCCACATCACCCTATTGTCCTGCATAGTTTAGACTCACATTCCTTACTCGAATAGGTAAGAGGTAATTGTTTGGGTTAGTGTTCATTGTGCAGAGTGGTTTACAAGCATGCGCGTCCTCTAGTTCTTAGCCACTCTAAGCTCAAATTACCAAGTATGATAGCCTCCCAAGTCCGTAGGTATCAACCCTCTTTTGATTTTACATACCTCTTACTCTTATTTGTGTATTGGAAAGAAAAACCTACCTCTCATTGCCTTTACTATTTCTGTGTGATAACACCCATGGCTCCTGTAGTAAGAATTGAACCTAATGGATCGCAAGCCCTCCTCGCTCATGACGATTCCATAAGCGATATACAGGCACATGGTTGGCACGTTTTCATCTGAAATTTTGAGGGTTATAACCTAGCAGTTGCATAGGCATTCTCTCAATCGTTGATGGCTCTAAAGCTAAAATTAGGGAATTGCAACTTGAAGTAACCAAGGATTCTATAGAACGAAGTACAGGATTGTCACGGGAGGGAGAAAGATGGTTCAAAAATGCCAAATTAGAAGGCATTCCTTGGAGTCTTCTCATGGTCTCTAATAAATCAAAATGTTGCCCTAAAGGTACACTGATTACTCTCATAAAACCCTGATGGCATGACCTGCTTCTAATTCCTAAATAGTTCATAACTTGTGAGGGTAGGTATGGCTTAGTTTTCTTGTATCACATTCACTTGTTGATGATTTGTTTAGGGTTCAAGCTAAAATATGTTTTTCTATCTGTTTATGAGCTTGCATAAGATGTCTAAGACTTATCAGAAACAAAATTTTAACCCACTGTCAAGTCTTTTTCACCATGATCTTATTCGTATCCTGATGTTGTCGCATCTAGACCAGATTGGGGATACTTGGGAAGATTTCCTGTGTAGAATAAAATTCACCCTACCCGAGAACATTGTAGAATCACCTCTCCTTTTCAATACAAACCCAAGTCCCTATAACCCTACTACTAAAAATCAAGGTGTTGATCCACATGAAAACCATGTGATCACAGAAAAAAACTTTGTCGCTATTCAGAACCCTTTGGGCAAAAAGCCACGATATGATTTCATGCCTAGAAAATCATTAGAGGAGGTTATAGATGTGTTAAAGGAGAGGTTTTCTCTTGCTCCTAATGTTCAGTCGACTCAAGGTGTTTTGAACAAATCGATAGTCAATAAAGGTTGAAAGCACAAGGAACAGGGTAATTCATATCTAAGTTTTGTAAACAAGAGACTGGGCAGGTTAATATCCATAAATATTATAAATCGCCAGGAAGATCATCTGAGCTCGATCCCATTTTGATGATTAAGGTTGGTTGTCATTGATGTCAACCCTTGAAGAAAGCCCCGTAGCACAAAAGTTTGGGTAATGGACCCAATATTGTTTGATGTAAATATGACTCATTATTGTTTTTTCATGGTTGATAAGAGGTAAATATGGATGAACTCCAAAGTGGTCCCCTTATGGTGAAAGCCCTCATGGGAAGATGCTTTGTGGAGTAAGAGAACCCATGCTTAATTGTGGAATAATGAGATGAAGGAAAGTGAATTTGTCAGGGAAAATACCCTAGATGGATAGTGCTTGTCATGTCATTTTCTGGTGGTATGTGGAATGTCACATAATTCCTCATGGTTAGAGAGTTATGGCCATGAAAAGTTGGAGACCCCAGGTTTGGGTAATGGACCCAAGTTTGTTTGATGGGTAACAGTATGATTTATGATATATTTTTAGATAATACTATTCTATATGGAGAATAAATGTCATGCCATTTCTAGTGGTATGTAGAATGTCACATAACTCCTCACGGTTTGAGATTTATGGCCTTACGAAGTTGGAGGACCCTCATATGTCATCTAGAAGCCCCAAAAGGTCAAAGTAGTCAAAGTGGTTTAAGAGTTTTTAAAAGGTAAATAATAAAGTGAAGTGA
>WSFP011456212.1:0-19295 GCA_009831015.1 Picea engelmannii | reverse complement strand
AACCTTAGGGTAAGGTTGAAAGAGGTGGAACCTCACAGTGAGGGCCACATGTTGAACAGAGAGGGCAACATACATAGCAGAGTGGAGGATATGTTGACGCAAATACTTTTCCTCATACTCGAGGTCGAGGAAGAGGAAGAGGTGGAGTAAACACATGTTTCACATGTGGGAAGAAGGGGCACAAGTCCTATGAGTGTCCATAGAAAAAGAAAGATACTGGAGAAGATCACATCACAGAAGCGCAGAGGCATGATGTTGAGGCCGAAGATGCAGAAGGCGGAAGATCGCTCATGATGCAAAAAGTCCTTTTGACACCCGAGAAGGAGGTGGAAAGCTCGGTTCAGAGGACCAGACTGTTTAGAATAGCTTGCAAGACCAAGGATAGAGTGTGCAAGGTCATTGTTGACAGTGGTAGCATGGATAATCTCGTATCCACAGAGATGGTAGAGAAGCTGGAGCTGGAGACGACTGATCATCCCAGTCCATACAAAGTTTCATGGCTACAGAAAGGACACCAGGTAACTATTACAAAACAATGCTTGGTCGAATTCAAGATAGGTGGATACAATGATAAGATCTTATGTGATGTTATTCCCATGGATGTTTGCCATTTATTGCTGGGTAGACTATGGAAATATGACAGAAATGTGATTCATGATGGGAGAATGAACACATATACACTAGAGAAGAATGGGAGAACCCATATGTTTCTTCCGATAAAGGATAAGGAGGTGAAGCTGGAGGTAAGAAACACAATACTTCTCATGAGTGGGAAGGAACTTCTTACGGAAGTGAAGAAGAAGGAAGGTCCACAATTCTTTGTGGCCAGGAAGCTGAGAATTGTTCTGACTAGTACAAGAGTGGATGATTTACCAGATGAGGTTCAAGAACTGTTGGAGGAGTTCGCTGACATCATAGTGGATGAATTACCTCGTTCGTTGCCACCAATGAGAAGTGTGAGTCATCACATAGACCTCATACCAGGAGCTAGTTTGCTGAATAAAGCCACGTACAGGTTGACACCACAGGAAAATGAAGAGGTTAAGAAGCAGGGCCAGGATTTGATGGACAAAGGATTAGTCAGGGAAAGCTTGAGTCCATGTGTCATTCTAGTGGTACTCAGTCTGAAGAAAGATGGAGGTTGGAGAATGTGCACCGATTCAAGAGCGATCAATAAAATAACCATCAGGTACAGGTTCCCATTGCCGAGAATGGGTGATCTGATGGATTGCCTGAGTGGGGAAAAGTATTTTTCAAAGATCGATTTGAAGAGCGGATATCACTAGATTCACATGAGAGAAGGTGATGAGTGGAAAACAACATTCAAGACAAACGAGGGTTTTTACGAATGGCTAGTCATGCCGTTTGGCTTGAAAAATGCACCGAGTACATTTATGAGGTTGATGAATGAAGTCCTAAGGGAATTCATTGGGAAATTTGTCATTGTTTATTTGGATGACATACTAATTTACAGTAAGTTAGTGGCTGAACATCTGAAGCATTTGGCCATAGTGATGAAGAAGTTACAGCAGGAGAAGTTGTTGATTAATATGAAGAAATCTTCATTTATGAAGAAAGAGCTCATTTACTTGGGTTTTGTTATTTCGTCTAATGAGTTGAGAATGGATCCGGACAAGGTGGAAGTAATTAAAAATTGGCCATCACCAAGAAATGTATTCGAGGTGAGGAGTTTTCATGGTTTAGCTAGTTTCTACCGGAAATTCATCAGAAATTTCAGTGGAATTAGTGCAACGATGATGGATACAGTGAATAAGTGGAATAAATATTTTCACTGGACAACAGAGGATGAAAAGAGCTTCAATCTATTGAAGAGGAAGATCACGGAACAACCAGTGTTGGTGTTGTCAGATTTCCTGAAGACATTTAAGGTGAAATGTGATGCGAGTGGGTATGCCATAGGAGCGGTCTTGAGTCAAGAAGATAGGCCGATTGCATATTTTAGTGAGAAGTTGGATGAAGCAAAACTGAAATACTCCACGTATGATAAATAATTTTATGCTATCATACAGGCGCTGAAAAAGTGGAGGCATTACTTGATCCCAAAAGAATTTGTATTGTACAATGATAATCACGCATTGCAGTTTGTGACTCAACAAGAGAAGTTGAATCAAAAACATGAAAAATGGGTTGAGTATATGCAGAATTTCACATTTGTGATTAAGCATATTTCAGGTACTGCTAACAAAGTGGCTGATGCTTTGAGTAGGAAATGTTTGCTGTTGCAGGAGTTCCGAGTCAAAACATTGGGTTTTGATAATGTACGCAGGCGATGTAGATTTTGGAGAAGCATATGAAGCAGCTGAGAATCCCATTCTTAGAGATAGGAGTCCTTGGATAGATTATATGATCCAGGAAGGGTTGTTGTTCAGAGGCAATCAACTGTGTATTCCAAATTTCTCCATGAGGGAGAATCTGTTAAAGGAGAAACACAGCGAAGGATTAGCAGGACATTTTGGCCATGACAAAGCATTCGTGAAGCTGAGCGAATCATATTTTTGGCCAGGGATTCATGCAAATTTCAAGAGGTTTGTTGACAGATGTAGAATTTTCTAGCATTCAAAAGGGAGAAAGAAAAATGTAGGTTTTTATCAACCATTTCCCATACCAGAGAGGCCATGGGAAGCGATTAGCATGGATTTTGTATTGGGGTTGCCGAGGATGCAAAGAGGTGTTGATTCTGTCTTTGTGGTAGTGGACAGGTTTTCAAAAATGGCACACTTCATTCCATGCCAGAAGACCAGCGATACGACACTCATCGCGAATTTGTTTTTCAAAGAGATCGTTAGACTTCATGGGTTGCCGAAAAGCATAGTTTCAGACAAAGACACTAAATTCATAGGGCATTTTTGGAGGACATTATGGAAGAATCTAGGAACTAACTTGGCATTTAGTTCATCTTATCATCCTCAAATGGATGGACAAACAAAATTGGTGAACATAAGTCTAGGAGACTTGCTGAGAAGCTTGGTGACAGAGCACCACAACAGTTGGGACAACATATTGCCACAGGCAGAGTTCGTGTACAACGATTCAGTGAATAGGAGCACAGGGAAGAGTCCATTTCAGATTGTGTATGGCACACAACCGAGAGGAGTTTCTGAGTTGCGGGATTCAGAACAAACTGCTACTAGCAGCGCTAGTGCAGAAGAATTCACTGAGGCGATGAAAGAACTTCACAGTCAGGTGAAGGAACGACTGCTGAAATCAAATCAGGAGTACAAGCTCAGAGCAGATCAACATCGGAGACAACTTCAGTTTGAAGTTGGTGATCTAGTTTTGGCACACTTGAGGAAGGAAAGTTTTTCGAGGGGAACATACAATAAGCTAAAAATGAAGAAAATCAGGCCATGCAAGGTCTTGAGAAAATTCAGAGAAAATGCTTATGAGATTGAGTTGTCGGACGACATCGGGATATCTCCGATATTCAATATCGCAGATTTATATCCATACAGAGCTGGGGAAAAGGAGACTGGAACTGAAGAGCCAGTAATCCAGTGGATGAAACAATTGCCAGATGCAGAAAAGACACAGATGGAGTGCATACTGGACAAGAGAGTGGGTAAGAAGACCAGAAGAAAAGAATACTTCGAGTATCTAGTCAAGTGGAAAAATCACCCAGTGGAAGATGCTAGCTGGGAGAGCGAAGCAGTGATCTAGAAGCATGGACACACCATGCAGGAGCTCATGGACAGGATCCCATGAAAATTTTCAAGCGAGGGAGTGTGATGCAGGAGCATCACCCACGTCAAGCGAGCCAGTGCAGAAACAGAGGACAGCTGGACAAGCCAGCATATTTTCTTTTTTGGATTTCACCTTGAAACTGTTGCGCAAACATTAATGAGGAGATTTAATGAGGTGCACTTGTAAATTGTATTTGTACCTTGAGCGGATAGCTCTCGTCCTTAGGTAGACAATCGACATTTAGTAGATTTAATGCAGTTAGATAGGAATTTAATTCTAGATTTGATAGCTTTGGAGCGCAAGAGGGAAACTGGATATAGACACCCTCCTTTGTACATTGTAATATGATTGAAATAGAGAGCATTCAGGAGAGAGGGGCATGCAGAGAACTGTATGAAGAACACCCACGTACAGACATTGAATTAATAGAAAAATCTTTGATTCAATTCCATGGTTTGTGTTATTCTCTATGTATTTATGATGTTATGCTCATGAATGTTTTCTTTTTGTCATACATTTTCTTTTATATGTTGTGTATGTGATTTCATGGTTGAATAGAAGTATGAGAGGGAATGTGAATGAGTTTCAATTGTTTCTCTAATTGAGCCAAGAGATTCCTGCAAGGAGTGCAGTTGAATTGTTTGCAAGGAGTGCGTTGACAGAAGGGTTCAACTAGAGTTAGATTTTCTTCTCATTCATATCATAAGTGTAGGGGCATGGTGTTGTGCAAGGAGTGCGTAGGCCAAGATAAGTTTCAGAGTTGTGATTCTGAGAAAAAAGGATTGAAAGATTTCTGCTGCAGGAGTGCGCAGGATCGAAGGTTTCAACACTTAGTCGTGGTTGAAGATTTTACACAAGGAGTGCATGCAAGAATTTCTTTCTGAGAGATTTGAAGTTGTGGAAGCTCAGAAGGGATAAGCCTTTGAATTCATTGAAGGATAGTGCAGAGGAGTTACTATTGAAAACTACAAGAAGTGTCATAAGTTACACGCAGGAGGACAAGTTCTAGGAAGGAACACAGTCATCCTGCAGAATCGTCAAAGGAGGAACGGAAGGATGGAAAAATTCGAGAAGATTTAGCGAGTTTCCAAGGACCGGTAGATCTTGGAAAGTTGCAGGGGAGATACTGTGCTACATTCCCCAAAGGTTTTGAGGTTCAGGTGGACAGTGTCGTTGATCAAGGTCACGAGGAGCGTTGGTTCTACTCGTGGATCGGCATATCGGGAGTTCGTGAGTTAAGACTCTAAATATTCACAACGGAAGTCGTGATATAGTGATACGCGATACACCAATGATTGCGTGGATAGTGTGGGCCACATGAGTTGGTGACATGGCAGGTGACGAGAGTTATCGGGGTTTCGCAGTGAAAGTTCCAAGCATTGGATATCTGGATTCACGATCCCATGAAGTCCGAAGTTCCGATATCGGCGTTTCGGCGTCTCAGGCATTAGGAGTTGACATAGGAGTTAATTAACCTCGTGAGTAGCAAAGTCATGAGGGAGTGAGATTGTGAGTTTTGAAATTTCGACGTCTCTTGTATCATGGTTTGGAAAACTGAGCGCTTGGTGTCGTGAGTGGAGAGATCGCGATAAGGACAGAAGTCTCGATAGAGAGAAGAGGAAGTCAGCATTGACTGATATCTTGGGTCTCGGGGATTCGAGAGCCCTGTGATCAACAGAGAACTTGCGAAGCCACAAGTTTCGATCCTCCGATAACTCCCGAAAGGAGGATCACGAGAAGCAAGCTGTGGGTGCAGATTTCCCGATAGGGAAATTGAAGAACCTTGGAGTTCTTCGGGCCGAGAAGAAGAAGATCATGTGTGGGCGCATGGACCTTCCGACCTGCGGGTGGTGAAGGGGCCGCATTGCGATCAGTTTCCCAGGGTATGAAACTCTGAAACATCATAACTTTTCCATGCTCTATCATTTCAGGGTTTCACAAGTCGGGGTTTTGGGACTGGTGATTACAAGGGATTCTCCCTTGGGCATGCCGGGTGCCGAAACACCAAAAACCTTATATCCACCATGCTCATTTTGGGGTTTCTCATGTTGGGATTTTGGAGTATGCGAAGACAGGAGGTCTTTCACCTGGGTTTCCCGGAAGCCAAAACTCCTAAGCTTGTATTCATCGCTAAGCTCATTTCGGGATTTCGAGACTGGCGAGTACAAGGGAACTTACCCTTGGGTTTCCTGGTTGCTGAAACTCTAAAACACCAAATATTAAGCATGCTAGACTATTTTGGGGTTTCACCTATCGGGATTTCGTGACATGCAAAGACAAGGAAGCTTGCCCTTGGGAGTCCCGGGTGCCGAAACGTCGAAATATCAAAGTCCATTCATGCTATATCATTTTGGGGTTTCATGAATCAGGATTTCATGACATCTGAGGACAAGGACACTTGTCCTTGGGTATCCTGGGTGCCAAAATGCCGAAATACCAAACTCCAACCACACTATATCCTTTCGGGGTTTCGCAAATCAGGATTTCGTGACATGTGAGGACAAGGACACTTGTCCTCAGGTATCCCGAGTTCCAAAATGCTGAAATACCAAACTCTAACCACACTATATCCTTTTGGGGTTTTGTAAATCAGGATTTCATGACATGTGAGGACAAGGACACTTGTCCTCAGGTATCCTGGGTGTCGAAATGCCGAAATACCAAACTCAAAGGGAACCATTCTTTCTGGTGCAAGGTTTCCAAACTTAGGCCATAAAATCCTTCAATGGATTCTTAGGTAATTATCACTAGGCTAGGTGACCTGACTGAGATGCCTTCTTAAATCATTGAGCTATGAGATCTGTGACAAGGGTGAGGTAAGATTAAGTATTTATTTAAAAATGGTGGTCTTTTTAAGGAACTCACTCCAGCTCTGGAGTATGATGGAGCCTCCTAGAAGGAGGTGCCTTTGGGGAAAAACAACCCAGGGCATGGCTGGGGTCAAGTACAGGGGACAACTCTCCAGGGAACGAGCTCAAAATCAAAACTTATTCGTTCTATATGTAAATCGATTATAGTTATATAAGTATAAGAACACATTCATTGTTACTGATCAAAATACCAGGCAAAAACTTATATGCAGAAACCAATCATCTATAAGTGTACAAACATGAGCATGAATTTCAGGAACATTCAAATTTGAAATATAGGACATGAACACTTATCAGAAAACACCAGGTGTAAAACAACTACTGAGACGGGTGCTCGTTTCCACCCAACCGTAGGCTCAGTGACTCCAATCAGATTTACCACTGACCACCCCCGAGCTAGACCACAATGCTTTTAGACTTAGTTTATTACTTCCCATTCCTCGGAAATCAAGGATGAAGGTTACTCTCCTTCTCCTCCACTCATAACTCCCTGTATTTTCTGGAGTTCCTCTGGTTCTCCTTCCACGATTCTTGTCGTGTGTGTGTGTGTGTTTGTCTACTCCTCTCTCCCCCCCTTCCACCCTTATTTCCTCCTACGAGGTTGCATGTGGCACGAAATTCCCTGTCTGATGGTTAGGTCTGAGAGCTCCTACGGATGGGTGGTTTGCCCCATCCCCTCATTTACTCTTGATGATCCTCCCCACCTACCATCTAGGTGGGTAATTAATTTTAGGGTCTGAGAATAAGCTTTGGTTTTCTTGAGCACGTACAAACCAGTATGGTTTGGTTCGATGGAAGTTAATATAGCCACTCCCAACCCCTTCCACCACCTCTCATCAGCCATCGTGGTCTCTTTTCAGCACATCCCCCTCTCAACAATCATGCAACATATATTCATACATCATTAACATTCCTCAGACCTTTTATACTAATGTCCGTTAATTGAACATCCACAATCTTTGAGTTTTCCATAGTTATTGGCCAGTATAGTTATTTTTACAGACTGGGATAAACAGGGTGTTACACCACTCCCCTTTAGGTCTTGCAACACAGGTTGGAAATGCATTTTACTAATGCATTTTACTTGATGAAACCTCAGTAATTATATATTTGCAAACAAAAATTCACCCAACAACAAAACGCATGCTTCCTTGTTGAATTTCGAGAAGAACGTCACTCCGAGGTACATGACCTATTTATTCACAATATTATAGCTCCAAACAACATCCAAACATGTCCACAACAACTACCTTCAAGCTTCATCACTTAGAGCTCCATTGTTGGCCAGAAAAATCCATGTAAAAACAACTCTACATACAAAAATGTGAATGCATAATTCTCATCCCCTACCCATAATGTGAATGCAATAATGTGAATGAAACTATACATACAATAATGTGAATGAAATTTTATGGAGGACTTACACTAGAGTACATGTTTTCAAGTCATAAGGAAATTCCGTTCGGTCCTGTACAAGTGGTTGGTTATGAAAATACTACATTTGGTACCTCCAAGAAAATAGTTTAATTGTGTCACATACCCAACCCCCAACTTGGACATGTCACTGTTAAAATGATCCCATAAAATTTCTAATAGTAAATCAAAATGCATAAATAATCACACATAATGACTACTAAAATCATGTAGATGTCTTTGTTTCTTAAAAATATAAATACAATTGATTAACTATTCATGGAATAAATTAGATAGCATTAAACAATATTCAACAATATAAACAAGGATTTAAATGCATCATTATGCTCCCATCAAGCATTTATAACCAATATAACTTAGAGTAAAATGCACAACAAAGTTATATCAACATTTAACACATCAACACATCATATAAGAACACCTAACTTATACAAGTATGAAACCCACATCATAGGATGAAAATTCCTCCCAATCGTAGCCTTGTTGTTCCAATTCTCAACGAAAAGACACCCACGAGCTTGGGTTAGGAATCCACAAGAGATAGTGGTCTGTAAGGATGGCTAATTTCCCCCTCTTAGTAGTTAAACTCACAACTAATTCTAGTCCACCAGCTCACTTCCCCTCAACTTGTACAACCAAAGGATGGAATCCCCCTTCACTTCTCATATTCCCTCAATCTTTTCCACTCCCCTCCATGAATTCCAACACAAGTTGGAAATAAAATTTACTTGATGGGAGCTTAGGAATTCTATAGTTTCAAACAAAAATTCACCCAGAAGCAAAACACATGATTCCTCAGTGAATTTCGAGTAGAACGTCACTCCCGATTACACAACCTCTTTATTCATGATATTGTATCTCCAAACAGTAGCCAAACATGTCCACAATAACTACCTTCAAGCTTCACTACTTAGAAATCCATTGTTGGCCAAAAACAACCATGTAAAAACAACTCTACATACAAAAATGTGAATGCATAATTCTTGTTCCCTACCCATACAATTTTTCCTCCATTTCTCTTGCTTTCTTGAATTTCACTCTTTCCCAAGTTGATTGTACTCAACCCCCTTGCTATCAATAAATATGGGAAGTGAATCTCACACCAACCTCATTACATGAATTCAATGATTGGGCTCTATAACACTCAACAACCAATGGAAGTTTCATGGTAAGGATAATTTAGAGAAAAATAAGAAATGGATTTTGGTTTAATAGACATGGGTAACTCTGCTCCCTTAGATCCTGTAATGCCTCCTATTTTAGGGCCTCGATAAAATAATAAATATCTCCTAATATCCTACTGAAATAACTGTAGTTTAGTTCAATTTTTCCTTTCATGATTTCTTTTATACTAGGAATAAAATGGTAAATAGACATAATAACAAAAAAAACATAATAAAAACATATTATCTTAGTGAAATACATATCTCAACCTACAGGTTGGTTGATTTATCCCCTCGTTCACTTATTCTTGTTCTTGCCCAGACTGCCCAATTGAATATTAACCTCCCCGCCAACTAGGAACATCCTCTTCGACTCTCTAGCTCTAGGAATCCTTGCAGTTTCCTATCCCCCAAGGTTCCCAACAACAACAATGTCCCTGTAAAATATCCCCCCCAAAAATATGTTCTTCCATTTTCCTCCTTCTTCCTCCCTCTTTCAAAATTTCTTCCTTGCCTCCTTCTTCCCCAATTTCTCCCAAAACAAAATACCACTCTCCAAGTCCTCTCTTCTCTTCCTTCTCTCTTGAATCCCTCCCCCTCATTCAATTCCCCAACTTCTTTATCCCCTCACTAATTCCCCAACAACCTTATCCCCTAATTAAATAATTCACCTACCTTTTTAATAAAAAAACTATAAAAAGATTCATTGAATTTATTTTAATAATTAATTAAATTTAAATAAACAACCATGATAAATAAATAGTCAATTTGAGTTGTTACATACACCCACTCTTCAAGAAACTTCGTTCTGAAGTTAGAGTAATTTACAATACAAGGGTAATGACACATGATTCACACATCCACATCAAATAAACACCATCATCAATTTAAAACACTTATCCATAATAGTTTACATGTGCAAGGAATGCAAGTGTAGCTAGCACATATAGGACTCACACATGTACTAATGAAAATAATTATCACACATAAGTAGTTCTTGTATGCGTCCAATCCAATCAACAAGATAATTCATTTCATAAAAGATATTAAACCATTTAAAATGTTCGCAAAATACCTCAATTATAATAATTTAGCATAAGTAACATTCACTTAGATAATTGTAGTTCAGTTAAGCAATTATAAATATACATATACAGATATTTTTTAAAAAGATGAAATCAAGAAATTCTACTATAAGGCGAAATCCCCACACGCTCTCAACTACTTCTATTCATCCTTCCTCCCTAACCTAATTTTGTCTTCCATCCCTATCCTTCTTCTTCTAGACTATCTTCGAGCGTCAACTATATTCACCTAACTCCAGATAGAACCCATAAGTGGAAGTGTCAACTCTCTTGATCAATATTTCCCAACAGGAAACTAACAATCATCATCACAGGTCTAAGGGAACATGAGCTAACACCTTCCTCCTATGACTCCAGGTTTGAGAGGGTACACAGTGGGAAATGCCTCCACCCCTCCTAATAGAACTAGGGTCAACACTCTACCATGGACCATACAATGGCACTATGTTACAGGGAATTTTGTCATCGTATATTTAGTTTCAGGTAGTCTTGCCACCTGAAAAAAAAAAAAACCTGCACTTGTCCACATATCATAGAAATGAATTTTAAACAACATAATTTCACATAAAAAGATTCATACCATATTGTTTCCTGGTCTATGTTCATGATATCAGCCTTTTATTATCATTATCCTTTGGCTATTTCATATCCCATTGACCTGTAGATTAGCCTATAACACAAAATCATACATATCTATGCATTACTATCATGTAAATGCATTTAATCATATTCTCAATTCGGTATCCACATACCAACAAATTTAAATGTCAAAATTTTCAAGTTAGAAATAGATTTCACAATATCCATCATAATTTAAATAATGATAAACATTCATAGAATTGACATTCACATATGTCCATATGTCTTAAAATTTCAAGTGTATCATTAATAGTTTCATAGTTAATAGAAAATAAAAGATGATTAGGCCTTAAGTAATTCTATCTATCTAAGTCAAAAGGTGGCACTAAATATACCCTACCTTCAGAAAACATATTCTCAAAGTGGTAAAAAAAGTGAGGGATGCTCTCGTTGTAAGTTCTCTGCATCCTCCCAAGTAGCAAATCCTGGGCTATACTTGTCCCACTAGACGTTAACTTGGTCTACCAAATGATTCCTAAGATGTCAGACCCTACGGTCCAATATGTGTAAAGGTTCAACCATGAGGGTTCCCACGTCTGATACCTGGAATTCCTTCCCATTCAGTTTATGAGATTCGTCAGCAACATAATGACATAGAATAGATACATGAAAAACATTATTATTTTTATGCAAGTTGGGTGCTAGTACGAGACGATAGGCAACCGATCCAATTCTCTCTTGGATTTTGAATGGTCCTATAAATCGAGGCGACAACTTTGTCCCCTTCCCGAAATGAATGGTACTCTTATTAGGCCCGATACAAATTAAAACTGGATCTCCCACTTTATAAATTCAGTTAGTCTTATTTGCATCAACTTAAGTTATATGTCTATCATGTGCTTCCTTTAGTCACGTCCTGATCTGAATCACCTATTCCTCCATCTCTTGAATCAATTTTGTCCCAACTGTCACTTGGTCTTCTAACCATTCCCAATTCAATGGTGTCCGGCATGAAATTCCATACACAGCTTCATAGGGTGGCATTCCAATGGAGCTATGAAAATTGTTATTGTAGGAAAACTCTACCAAAGGTAGGTAATTCTCCTAATGGGTTTGATTATCCATAACATACATCCTAAGCATGTCTTCCATAATCTGTTTTAGTCTCTCATTTTTTCCATCTTTTTCGGGATGATATGTTGTTCTTAATTTCAACTGAGTTCCCAACGCTGACTGCAAACTTGTCCAAAACCTAGATGTGAATCGAGAGTCCCTATATGAAATGATCTTCTTGGGTAACCCATCCATATGGATGAGCTCACTTATAAACACGCATGCCACATTAGTGAAATCATAAGTGTCACTAAACAAAATAAAATGAGCACTCTTGGTCAACTTATCAACTATCACAAGAATGACATTATGTCTGTGCGATGTGAGTGGAAACCCCACTAAACAATCCATAGAAATGACTTCCCACTTGGACATAGAAACATCATGCAGTTGTAGGAGACCTGTAGGGTGGTGGTGGTCAGCCTTCACTTGTTGATACTCTAGGCACTTGACGATGAAATGGAATACATCATGCTTCATGCCTACCCAGAAGAAAATCTTCTTCATGTCTACGTACATTTTCTTCACGCCCAGATGGGAACAATAAAGTGCTCTATGTGATTCCTTGAGTATGATGCTTTGAATATCCCCACGTTCGGGGATGTACATCCTTACCTCATATCTTGATAATCCATCTTATTCTAGGCTATATCCTTCATACTTTGGATCTAATTTCCTCCCATTATGGAGGGTTCAAGTAACCTTTAAATACCAACTATCTCAAATAAGTTTCCCCAACACTCTCTCCCTCAGATTAAATTTTAAGGGTACCAAGGAGAAGACACATGGTATGTTGCTCAAGGCATCCATGAACAGATTCTCCTTTCTCTTGATGTATGAAATTCCAAAATCGTACTCACTCATAAAATCACTCCATCACCTCTGCCTAGAATTAAGATTCCTTTGAGTGAATAAATGTTTTAATATTTCATGGTCTGTTTTGAGCTCAAAGCTTCGCCCCACTAGATAATAACTCCAAAGCTTCATAGCTAGCTTTACAGCTACCAAATTTAAATCATGAGTATCATAAATCTCCTGATGTTGCTTCAAGTTTCTTGACACATATGCTATCACTACCCCATCCTACATTAGCACATCCCCCAATCCTTGCTTCAAGGCATCGGTGCAGAGTGTGAAGTCTTTTTCCATATCTGAGACTCATAGAATTGGTGCACTAGTTAGTAACCTCTTAATCTCGAGGAATGAAATATCACATTATTCTATCAATTCATACCCGACCCCCTTGTGCTTCAAGGTGGTGGTGGGTTTCACTATCTTAGATAACCCTTCCACAAACCTTCGATAATAACTAGCTAGCCCCATGAAGCTTCTCGCCTCATGAGAATTTTTTTTCACTGGCCATTCCATAATGGCCTTTACCTTTTCTTGATCCATAGATATTCCTTCACTGGAAATGATATGATCTAAATAGTGAATTTATTTCTAGAAGAAAAAACACTTCGACAACTTTCCATATAGTTTTTCCTCTCTAGGGCACGACAACACCACTCGCAAGTGTTCCTCATGTTCTCTTTCGTTCTTGGAATAGATGAGGATATCATCAAAAATACCTGTACAAAGAGGTCTAAGTATTTTTAGAATACACCATTCATGAGGCTCATGAATACTGATGGTGCATTGGTGATGTAGGAGCATCGCTCACTCATCAAGCGAGCCAGAGGGGAGCGGAAGACAGCTAGACAAGCCAACAAATTTATTTTTGAACTTTACTTTGATATTGGTTGCACCAAACATTAATGTGTGGATTTAATGAAGTGCACCTTGTATATTGTAATGGACCTTGAGCCTTTAAGCTCTCATCCTTAGGTAGATAGACGACATTTAAAATAGTTAATGCTGGTAGGTAGATTTTAATTGTAGATTTGATAGCATAGAATCCAAGAGGGAAAACAGATATAGACACCCTCACTTGGACATTGTAACATCATTGAGAGAATTCAAGAAGAGGAGAGCAAGCAGAGAAGTGTATGAAGAACACCCATGTACATATATTGAATTAATAGAAAGAGCTTGGATTCAATTTCATGGTTTATGTTATTCTCTGTGTATTTATGATATTATTCTCAAGAATGTTTGTTTTCTGTTATACACTTGCTTTTATATGCTTTGTATGTGTATTCATGGTTGAATAGAAGTCTAAGAAGGAATGTGAATGAAGTTCAATTGTTTCTCTAATTGAGCCAAGAGATTCCTGCAAGGAGTGTGTTGACAGAAGGGTTCAATTAGAGTTATCTATTGTTCTCATTCATCTCAGAGTGCATAGATACAGTGCCGTGCAAGGAGTGCGCAGGCCAAACGAAGTCTCAGGGTTGCGATTCTGAGCAAAGGATATTAAAGAATGCTGCTGCAGGATTGCGCAGAGTCAAACAACTTCAACCCTTCAAGGTTGTTGAAGAATTTCCGCAAGGAGTGCGAGCAAAGGAGTTATTGCCAAGGACTTAAGGTCGAAGCAAAGCTCAAGAGGGATAGGTATTCAAAGTCGTTGAAGAACAGTGGAGCTAAGCCGCGTGAGAAAGACAAAGATAAGCATCACAGGTTAGCAACAGAGCAGGCAAACAAGTCTCAATAGTGAGGCGTTTCATCAATTTCGTGGATCTACCGAAGAAAGAATGGGCAGATGAAATCATTTTGGAGATTTCTTAAAGTTCCATGCACTGTTGGATCCTACAGAGGCGCAAGAAGGTTATCGGCACAAGAACAAAAAGGTTCGAAGCTCAGGAGGGACAGATTCGTCGATCCTGAGTCATAGAGACCGTCAGATCATACGTGATATCGCATATCGACATATCGTGAGTTGAAGCACCAAGATTGTTGGAACGGGAGTAGCGATATTGCGATCTGCGATATCCCGATAGAATCAGAACCATTGATCGTGTGGGACGCGTGTCAAGAGATACCAAAGAGCGGGGTTCAGAGAATCGGGGTTCTCGACGACAGAGAACGCTTGCATGTTGGATTCGCGATCCGCGATATCCCGACGGTAACATGGCAGTGTGGGACCACAGGAGTTGGGGAAGTACAAGTGGCATCGAAGATTGGGGATCGGGAAAAAGAAAGTCTCGAGTCCATCGACATCAGGACTCACGATCCCGGGAGTTCCAAAATCCCGATAGAGGGATAGTAGGTGGAGAGTCAAGTCCACACATGTATCGGAGAATCGGCACATCGAAGTTCGTAAGTTGAAAATTCAAGTTGTTGATGTCGCGAATGGCTATTTCCCAATAAGGGAGAATTCTGATAGTAGGGGAGAAGTCCACGTTGACCCGCATCGAGTTTCGGGGAATCATGAAGCATGAAACACACGACCTTAGGATTCGTGAAATCGGGAATTCTGATTTCCCGACCGTTAAGGGAGATCATTGAAGAATCGTTGTGGGTGAATAATTCCCGATAGGGAATTAGAAGAACCGTTGAGTTCTTCAGGCCGATGAGAAAGAAGTCCCTGAGGAGAGGACGTGCCCCGGGTGGCGCGTGCTGCGATCAGAGTGGTATCAGAGCAGGTTATTCTTTGCTTTCCATAGCAGAGGGAGGAAAAAAAATTCACCATGCCACCCAGGAGGGAAAGATAATCGCCTGATCCAGAGAATAGGGATGTGCAAAGGAGAGGTAGGCCAGCAGAAAATCCAAAAATGGAGAGACAAATGCAAGATCTCCGAGAAAGACTCGAGGAGATGGAGACAAGTCAGAGACGCGGAGTTGGTGCAGGGGATCTTAGCGATTCTGAAGTTGAAGAGGAAACTGGACATGAAGAAGAGTTCGCAGCAGAAGATGCATCAACCGAGCGATTGATTAAAGCCATTTCCAGAATGAGTTCAAAGACAAAAATGGACATTCCAGTCTATGAAGGAAGTCTGGATGAAAAAGAGCTGCTGGATTGGATTAGAGATCTTGACACCTACTTCGATTATGAAGATATCGAAGAGGATAAAAAGGTAAGGAATGATGTCACTAAACTGAAAGGACATGCAACATTATGGTGGGACGAGCTTCAGGAAGATAGACGTTCCAAAGGTAAACAAAAGATCAAAAGCTGGGATCAAATGATTGCGAAGATGAAAGCAAAGTTCATCCCAAGGGATTACCAAATCACACTGTTCAGGAGAATGCAGAACCTGAGACAGAATTTGATGACGGTAAAGGAGTATACCGAAGAATTCTACAAGCTCAATTTCAGAGCAGGTCATCGGGAGAGCGATGATGAGAAAGTGGCCAGGTATCTGAATGGCCTGAGGTATGAAATTCAAGATGAATTAAGTATGGTAACCATCTGAACAGTTGAGGATGCTTACCATATGGCTCTGAAAGCCAAAGAGAAGCTGAGACGTAAGCAAGGTCAGCGAGGGTGAGGTAGGAGTCAGCCCAGGGGCAAGATAGTTGCCCAGGAGAAATACCAGAAGCCCAAGGAGGAATGGAAGAAACCTTAGGGTAAGATTGAAAGGGGTGGAACCTCACAATGAGGATCACATGTTGAACATAGGGGGAAGCATACAGAGAAGGGTAGCGGTTATGCTGATGCAAACACTTTTCCTCGTACTCGAGGTAGGGGAAGAGGCCGAGGATGAATTATCACATGTTTCACATGTGGGAAAAATGGACACAAGTCATTCGAATGTCCATAGAAAAAGAAGGACATCGGAGAAGCTCACATCACTGAAGCTCAGAAGCGTGATGCTAAGACGGAAGATGCAGAAGGTGGAAGATCGCTTGGAATGCATAAAGTCCTTTTGACACCTGAGAAGGAGGTGGAAAACTCAGTCCAAAGGACCAGACTGTTCAGAAAATCTTGCAAGACAAAGGATAGGGTGTGCAAGGTTATCGTGGACAATGGTAGCACGAATAATCTCGTTTCAACCGAGATGGTAGAAAAGTTGGAGCTGGAGACGACTGATCATCCCAGTCCATACAAGGTTTCGTGGCTACAAAAAGGACACCAGGTAAGTGTTACTAAGCAATGTTTAGTCGAATTCAAAATAGGTGGGTATAATGATAAGATTTTGTGTGATGTTATTCCCATGGATGTATGCCATTTATTGTTGGGTAGACCATGGAAATATTATAGAAATGTGGTTCATGATGGGAGAATGAACACATATACCCTGGGGAAAAATGGGAGAACCCATATGTTGCTTCCGATAAAGGATAAGGAGGTAAAGACGGAAGTAAACAACACAATACTTCTCATGAGTGGGAAGGAGATTCTTACAGAGATGGAGAAGAAGGAAGATCCATAATTCTTTGTTGTCAGAAAACTGAGAATCGTTCTGACTAGCACAAGAGTGGATGACTTACCAGATGAGATTCAGGAACTGCTGGAAGAGCTTGTTGACATCATAGTGGACGAATTACCTCATTCGTTGCCACCGATGAGGAGTGTGAGTCATCACATTGATCTCATACCATGAAGTAGTTTGCCAAGCAAGGCTGCGTATAGATTGACGCCACAAGAAAATGAGGAGGTCAAAAAGCAGGTACAGGAACTGCTGGACAATGGATTGGTCAGGGAAAGTTTGAGTCCGTGCGCTGTTTCGACCGTGCTTAGTCTGAAGAAAGATGGAGGCTGGAGAATGTGCACCGACTAAAGAGCAATCAACAAAATTACCATCAGGTACAGGTTCCCATTGCCGAGAATGGATGATCTGATGGATTGCCTTAGTGGGGAAAATTATTTTTCAAAGATTGATCTGAAGAGTGGATATCAACAGATTCGCATGAGGGAAGGTGATGAATGGAAGACAAAATTCAAGACAAACGAAGGTTTGTAGGAATGGTTGGTCATGCCATTTGGTTTGAAAAATGCACCAAGAACATTCATGAGGCTGATGAATGAAGTCCTAAAGGAGTTCATCGAGAAATTTGTTGTCGTATATCTGGATGATATACTGGTCTTTAGTAGAACAAAGGATGAACATTTGAAACATTTTGCCATTGTGATGAGAAAGCTACAGCACGCGAAGCTGTTGATAAACATGAAGAAATCTTCATTCATGAAGACAGAGCTCATTTACTTGGGGTTCATCATTTCAGAAAATGAATTGAAAATGGATCCAAGTAAGCTGGAAGTGATTAAACATTGGCCATCACCCAGAAACGTTTTTGAGGTAAGGAGTTTCCATGGTTTGGCTAGTTTCTACCAAAAGTTCATTAGAAATTTCAGTGGAATTAGCGCCGCAATGATGGATACAGTGAAGAAGCGACATAATTCTTTTCATTGGACAACAGAGGCTGAGAAAAGCTTCAATCTCTTGAAGCGGAAGATCACAGAGCAACCAGTGTTGGTGTTGCCAGATTTCATGAAGACATTTCAGGTGAAATGTGATGCGAGCGGATATGCCATAGGAGAGGTCCTAAGTCAAGAGGATAGACCAGTTGCCTATTTCAATGAGAAGCTGGATGAAGCAAAGCTGAAATAATCCACGTATGATAAGTAATTTTATGCTATCATACAAGCATTAAAGAAGTGGAGGGATTACTTGATCCCGAAGGAATTTGTTCTGTATAGTGATAATCATGCATTGCAGTTTGTGAGTCAATAAGAGAAGTTGAATCAGAAACATGCAAAATGGGTAGAGTATATGCAGAAATTTACATTTGTAATCAAACACATTTCAGGGACTGCTAACAAAGTGGTTGATGCTTTGAGCAGGAAATGTTTGTTGCTGCAGGAGTTCTGAGTCAGGACATTGGGTTTTGAAAACCTTAAGGACATGTATGCAGAAGATGCAGATTTCAGAGAAGCATATGAAGCAGATGAGAATCCAGTTCTCAGAGATCGGAGTCCTTGGATAGATTGTGTAATCCAAGAGGGATTGTTGTTCAGAGGCAATCAACTATGTATTCTGAATTGCTCCATGAGGGAGAACCTTCTAAAGGAAAAGCACAGTGGCGGATTAGCATGGCATTTTGGCCACGACAAGACATTTGAAAATATGAGAGAATCATATTTTTGGCCAGGCATGCGAACATAAGTCAAAATATTTGTTGACAGATGCAGAATTTGCCAACACTCAAAGGGAAGAAAGTAGAATGCAGGATTCTACCAGCCACTGCCCATACTAGAGAAGCCATGGGAGGCCATAAGCATGGATTTCGTATTGGGTTTGCTGAGGACGCAAAGAGGTGTTGATTCCATCTTTGTAGTTGTGGACAGGTTTTCAAAAATGGCACACTTCATCCCATGCCAGAATACTAGCAATGCGACTCACATCGCGAACTTGTTTTTCAAGGAGGTCATTCCACTCCATGGATTGCCTAAAAGTATTGTTTCGGACAGGGACACTAAATTCATTGGACATTTCTGGAGGACACTCTAGAAGAATCTAGGAACTAAT
>WSFP011456211.1:0-19295 GCA_009831015.1 Picea engelmannii | reverse complement strand
CCCTTCTATTATATTCAACTATTTGTCTACAACATCTGCATCTATCTAACCTTCAAATATAGGAATATCAAAGTTGATTTGTACCTTGAAGGGGGCAATGCCTCCTCTTGAGGAAGATGTGTCGTCTGTCGGTAGTCGCCGAAGGATTTGCACAAAACTATCCATCATCTCATTCCTTTGTTGTGTGAGGGATTCCTCAATCAACATTTTGAAAGGATATCATGTCCCATCGTATTTCTTTTATCCCTCCATGAGAGGTCACTTAGGCATGTGACAGCCTTTGTCCTCAAGAGAAATAAGCTTGAGACCCAATTCTTTGTACCCTGACATTGTTGTGGACATGCATTAAGAATGACAAGGAGAAGACTTCTCTGATACCACTGATCTAAATTTTATGAGTAGAAAAAAAAATACATATTATTAAAATATGTTTCACACAGAATAATAGAGATACAGTAAAAATGGTTTCTATTCAATAAGGAAATAATATGAAACTATAAAATGCAGTGGAAAACAAGATTGTTGGAATGGTAGAGGCTTATCTCTAAGAAGAGATGTGATGGTTGCGCTCATTCTCAAGAAAGTTATTACAATGAGGCTCTGAAGTCATTTTTTACAATAAACATGAATTCCAAAACCCTAGACATCCAAAAACCTAACCCTAGGAGATGAAGCGCCAAAATTCATGTGGGCCCCACTGGGGTAAGCTAGTACATCAACTTCCTGGGGTCGTAACTTTTGCATGTGATCTTCGTTTTAGGTGCACAATATCCTGTTGGAAAGGTCTATCTGAGAAATACACATGTTTCCATAATACTTTGACTATGTGTGCAATTAAATTGTGGCGAGCCCTAAAAACACTGTTTAGGGCCTCAAAACAACCCTAGAAGTCAGAGACCCAAAAACTAGGGAAAAAATGCTAAAGTAAAAAACATCCAATATGAACCAGTTGGAATAGGTGGGAGGCCACTGAAAACCATTTGGATCACTCATCTCTAGGGCCGAACCAATCAAAAAACAACAATACAAGTTGGCACATAAATATAATCCCGTAGTCCAAAAGGAGATAGAAACAATGTTATTTGTTGGCATTATATACCCTATCGACAAGTCAAAATGGGAAATTTCGATGGTCACACAACCCAAAAAGCATGACCCAAAGAAACTTAGAATATGTGTCAAATTTAGAGGACTGAATAAACTTACAATAATTGATCCATGCCCAACAACATTGGTTGACAAAATCATCAATGAAGTCACGGGACATGAATGTCATTATTTCATTGATGGCTTCTCCGGCTACAACTAGATACCTATTGAAAAATAAGGTCGGGGAAAAATCTCTTTTTTTTTCAATTTTGGGTCATTTGCAGATAGAGTAATGTCATTCGGTCTCATACATTCCCCAATAATATTGTCCAGGATAGTGGTCAAGGCATTCCAGGAATACTTTTACGAAACAATGGCTATGCATTTTGATGACTAGACTATTTACAACCTACTAAGATATCATATCCAATGGTTAAGAATTAGGTTGGAAAGATGTAAAAAAATTCACTTGTCCTTAAACATCAAAAAAATCATCTTTTCCACACCTATAGGCATTTTGTTGCACCACATCGTATGCAAAGACAAAATTAAGGTTGACATGGAAAATGTCAAAGTTATCCTTGGACTAAAACCACCAATTAATCAAAGTTAATCAAAATCTTCCTTGGGCATACTGAATATTATAGAAAGTTCATATGACACTACTCCATCATAAAATTTCCAATTGACGAGTTATTGAAGATATATGTTGAGTTCCATTGGAGCCAAGAATATGATAAATCTTTTGAGTTGTTGAAAACAAAATTGCTTGAAGTTCCAATACTAAGATTCCCAGACTGGTCAAGGAAATTCCATGTCCACGATGATGCATCTAACTTTGATGTTGGATTATTCCTATCCCAGCCATATGATGACATGGTTGATCACCCAAATGCATATTCCAATAAAAAATTAAACAAAGAAGAAAGAAACTACTCAATAATGAAGAGAGAATCTCTAGCAATAATTTTTTTTCCTTCAAAAACTATGACACTACTTAACAGAAAATACATTTATATTCTTCACATACCATTAGTCACTGAAATATTTAGTAAATAAACTAGTCCATCAAGGAAAAATATGTCGATGGATACTAATATTCGAAGAGTTCAAATTTGAAGTAGTAGTCCTACTAGGAAATAATAATGTAGGCCCATATCAACCATCCCGACTTGATATAGGAGAAGATCTGACTTGGATATATGATTACTTACCATATGTATAATTATTGAGGTTGGAAGAATATCCAAAGGAATTAGAAGAAATTGCAATCATTTTAGAAGAATGAAAGGCCCCTGAAGATCTCCCAGAAAAAAAAGAAAGATATTAGCACTAAAAAAAACACCATTCACCCTCATGAATGGATATCTATACAAACTAGGCATTGATAATATTCTATGAAGATGTGCACTAGAGCATGAACGTGAGGAGATAATAAATGAGGCACATTCAAGTCCAATGGGAGGACATTTCCAAGTTGACACGACAACCATAAAAATCCTCCTAGCGGGTCTATGGTGGCTAACTTTACACAAAGACTATTGAGATAAGATAAATAAATGTGATAAGTGTCAAAGGATGGGATGGTCATTAGGGAAAATTTAAATGCCTCTACATTTAGTAAACCCTAGTTTACCATTTGAAATTTGAGCTATTGACTGCGTGGGTCCATTCCCAAAAAATGGAAAAATATCCAGGGAAAAATACATCATCACAAAATTCAAGTACTTAACTAAATGAGAAAAGGAAGAACTAGCCTAAAACTGCGCAAAGGAAACAACCACTAAATTTATCTATGAAAATATAGTAACCAAATTCGATTGTCCTTTAAGTTTAATCAATGATGAAGGAACACATTTTATCAATGGCACAATCAAGTTACTATTTAAAATGTTCTTGATCGACCACATGAAAATGTATTCTTATCATCCATAGGAAATCATAGATGTTGAATCATTCAACAAGTCATTACACAAGGGATTTAAAAAATATGTGGACTTAACAGGGATGTTTGGGATGATAAGATTCCAACAATACTATGGGCCTATAGAACAACATATAAGTGATTGACTTGCCAGGCGCCATTTAAGTTGGTATATGGTCAAGAAGATATAATTCCATTACACTTATGTGCTAATGCAAGAAGGATAGCCTTCATCTTATAATTCAACCATATTCTTAACATAAGACAATGCTTCTACTAGTTAAATCAATTATAATAAGAAAGTATGTTTGCATCAATATCAATAAACCCAAAAGAATTAACAAAAATCTTAGCACAATCAACATATTAAAAATAGGGATATCAATGTTGGAGACTTGCTACTTTTATATGACAGTTGACTGAAGAGAAAAATGAGAAAACTAGAAGATGCACAGATGGGTCTTTATGTGGTCGAGGACATCTGAACAACATGAGAAGTACACTTAAAAAACTTGCAAGGGAACCCATTCAAAAAATGAGTCAATGGGGCCCGCTTAAAAAAATAAAATATATAGCAGTCTCAATTCATGTTGGTGAAAACCAAATTTAGGGGTGACAATAGGACCTAACTGGGTCAAAAACCCCTCGGGAAGCCTAAGTTGAAGTTGAAAAAAAAAAAAACTAAAATCAAATAAACTAAAATCTAAGCAACAAAGAAGTGAAAGATTAAGAAAAAACAAAAATTAAGAAAGTAATAAACAAGTCGGTTATCCAAATTACATAAAAAAATGTTCGATGATTACAAGCTATATTACCAAATAGAACCACAAAAAGCATTAATTCAAGCATTCCATATTCAAACATGAGAAGAGATCGAGGTCCTTGGTCATCATTAGAGTCGTTCAAGGAAGAAAAAATAAAAACTAAGCTCAAGCTCAGTACCAAGCTCCTAAATAAATAGATCAGTCAATCAACTGAAAAAATAAGTATTGCAACCAGGCGAATGAGAAACTCATCAATCAAAAAGGTAGGAATTCTATAGATCAAGCGAGAAAGAAAGATATCAAGAAACTGAGCGTGTAACTAATAATTCAAGTGAGTGTGAACATGCTCAATTGAATCAACAATGAAATCATGTCCTCATAAATCCAATCATCAATTGAGTTGATAAGAGAAAGGAAATCTTCTTGGTCAGATGCTTCGACCGGAGGTCCTCGATCGACTAGAAGAACCGACCCGACTAAACTACACAAGTAAATAAAATACCAAATTTAACCAAGTCAAACACTCTCCATGAGAAAATGAAATCGACATAGTTGACGCAGCTAGACATGGGGAGTACATTAACAAAATTAATGGCTGACAAGATGAGTTTAACCGCCATACCGTCATTGACAAAGTTGTCCCTATACATGAACAAGTAATTATTCCAGATGTCACTATTGAGGCATGTGATTTAAGGACGTCATTGGATGAAATAAAGTCTCCCATCCATCTCCCTCCTTGTTGGAAGCATGCCAAAGTGGAAAAGAAAGGCAATTTTGGGAAATAAAGCATGCATGAGGAAAGCGACAGTTGGAAGCAAGAACAACATGTGCACATACAGGGAAGACCTAATGACACTAGGGTTAGGGTTTTGGTAATGTATTGTAATGGTTGACAAACCAGAAACATATAAATATCAATAATTAGGTATCATAGGGGGGTTCTGATTTTTTTTGTTGTGGTTTGAAGTATTATCGAGTTTAGCTAGTTATCCATGAGTTGTTGCGATATGTAATATTTTTTTTGTAGGACCTATTTTGTATAAGATGTTGATATAGAGGAGACAAGGGAGGGTAGATATCAAGGGTTGGATCACAGGATGATGATCTTGGTGCAATCTAGTCCACCTCATATATATCTTACCCAACTGTGAAGGATTGTAAAGTGTGCAATGTTGTAGATGTGGAAATACTATAATAAAAGAGCTAAAAGCCAAATCTTTGTGGACGTAGCCCATGAGGGGTTGAACCATGGTAGCATCTATGTTATGTGATGGATGCATGCATATATTTATTGTCTTTAGTATTTATTGTTATGCTTAGATGAATATATTTCCTGCATATTTGTAAATGATAGTGTATTGCATTTACAAGTTATAATAATGGATCAATATACAGTTCTCATATCTCGCACTCAATCCTAGGATGTAAACACCTGAGTATTGCAACCACCCATTAAAGCTATCTCGGGTGAGACTTCTCAGCACGTTCTTTGTGTTTTGTTTCCTTTTGGTTTACTAGGAGGGCGATAGTTTTAGAGGCTTTGCTGGAAACCCGAACAGACATGAACCCTCGGTCAATAAACTAAGACAGAGTAGAAGAGTAAGTAAGAGACTCAACCAACAAATGGTTATGTTGTCGTTGGTAGGAACATGAGAGGATTGAGTAGATGAGATAGGTTAAGAAAGATACGAGTAAAGAAAATAAGAAAACAATGAGACATTAGAAGGGGATGTTGAGACCATGGAATCCCACAAAATAAGATATCGAAATATGGCTAAATACAAAAGAGCTATAGTTTGCACAAAAAGACAATAGAAACCCTAGAATAACATCCCACAAATATATGGAGAAATACATGTTTACTGATTTGCATGAAGTATTTTTCTGTGATTTCCGACACTTATTGCAACAATGGAGAGTAAGGTTGAAGGATAACCACACAATGAACTGGATTCAATAGTTAGAGTGGACCCCAGTACAGATTGAGAAGTTACAGCAGGTGAACAACAAATTCACCTGCGTAGTAGATTTTTGGCTTGACAGTATTGTTGCAGGTTTTATAACAAATTTTTCAGTCAACACAATGAAGTCGTACAGTGTAGTAGAGAATATTTCCTACGCAGAACTCGAGGAAGGTACATTCGATCATTGTATAATTCTATTAAGATACTGCTATATAACAAAGATGTACTGCCAATAAATTCATACAACTAAAATTATCTGTGTGCATGGGGGAAGTGGGGAAGCACTGACAGAAAGAGGAAAAATGGAAGGGGAAAGGATAAGGGAAAGAAGGAGGAACCCTTGGACCCAATCATGAAGAATGATGACCAGGTCAAGCAGATCATGGTGACAACTGAAAAGACACGTAGTGGAGTACCCTACCAGTACAAGATGAATACCAAGAAGAGAGTCGTAGATGTGAGGGAAGGTTTGGCGAGTGATGAGGATCTTTGGGCTGTGGAGCAGATTGAGGAAATCATGTGTGCAACATATGAGAGGAAGATGAGAGGTCCAAGAATGGGAAGAGAATGCAACAATCCTATCCATATTAATTTCGGTGTGGAACCCATAAAACCATGTGCAACTGATACACGAAAGAGAACACCACTATTTAGACAACCGAAGTTTAGAAGTAGTCAGACAACAAGAATTACATATACAAAAGGAAAACAAACTGGAGGATCCATTTCAGGAAACACTAGTCAAGTATCTACACCACATGGAGGTAGTAGTTCAACGTTCATAATGGCAGGACATGATCCCACCATTAGGTTACCGTAATTTCAAGAAGAAGCAACAAGAGACCTGGAGAAACACTTGTTCATTTGTGAAAAGATCTTGGAAGAAAAACAAATCACTAATGAAGATACCTAACTTGCACAATTTGCTATTATGCTAAGAGACCATGCACTAGACTGGTACATGAGTTTAGATGCAAATAGTGCACCTAGGACGACAAGGACACTGACATGCATTAAGAAGTTATTGATAAATGAGTTTGAGAAGTCGATCTCAAAGGATCAATACATGAATGAGATGATATAAATCCAACAAAAACCTGGAGAATATGTATGAGAAATTGACCAGCGATTCAAGCGTTTAAAAGGAAAGTTGAAGTATATCGTGACCAATATGCAACATAAGCACATGTTAGTCAATTCACTACCACCACACTTAAAATACCCATTGTGACAACATAAGTTCCAAACACATGCAGAGGATCTGGAGGAAACCCTTGAACTAGAAGAAAATCATTATCAGTAGACAGACCCAGCTATCGAAGAACTAAAGGAGGATTTGAAGAACTTAAAGTTCCAACTGAATCAGAATAAAAGTAAGGACAAACGAGAATTTGTTTGGTGTACTACATGCAGAACAAAAGGACACCAAAAGAATGAATGTCCAACATTCACGTAGTATATGGAAACAAGAATGCCAAATTCGTTACCAACAGGAAGATTATGGTACAAAATCTGTAAGAAACTGGGTCACAATCCTTATCACTACACGATGATGCAGAAATACCAGACAATCCTAAAGATTTCATATTGCAACTTTTGCAAGTTAGTAGGCCATGCCAAAAAATATTGTAGAACTATGGATTTGATGAGAGAAAGAACATCAGATGCATATAGAGTGTAGGAAGAAATGATGAATGGGAAAGTTGCACCACAATTTCATCAAGTTCCATCTCCATACAACACTGCACAACAACAGTATAATACTGCACACCAACCATATAATAATCTGCAACTTTAGTACAACACAACACAACCTCAGTATAATACTGCATAGTATAATCATGCACCTCAGTATAACACGCTAAGAGGAGATCAAGCAGTCTACAGAGGTGGAGGATGCGCCAGAGGAGGTTTCGGGCAAGGTAGAGGACCGGTGGTATGTAATAATTGTCAACAACTAGGACATTATGCCAGAGAATTTCTACTTCCACCAACAACTTGTATTTATTATCGTGCATTAGACTATGATACAGAGGAATGTCTAACATTATTAGTAAATATCCAGGAAACAAGGAACCAAAACAACCAGAATGTTTAGTGGATTTCAGTCAAATAAAGGGATGAGGGATGAAAGATCAACATCATCACTTGTGGAGGAACTAAAACAAGAAACGATGTCACTCTACAAGAGCCAGTACAAAACTAGTGGGTGAAGAAGAACATCGAACCAAGGAAACAACTTGATGCGCAGAATGAGAAGGAAATATTTAAGTAGGCCATACAATAATTTCAGAAGGAAGACATGGCGTCGACTTCAACTATGTAGCAAAAAATGGAAGCACCAGAGTACGAGATGCCTCTAGTATTGGATCATACCAAAGAAATGAAACCCATGGGACAAGTAAGTACAATCAAAGGGTTTTTGCAATCATGTGTAAAGGTATAAAGTGATCCATCATCTATGAAAATATTGCAAAACATATTATAAAAATGTAGCATCGAGACAGAAGGGAAAATAGAACCAAAAACAGTCAATCACCTACATACAAGAAAAAGAAACAATATGGAGTTTATACTAAATGCCAACATCAGAGATTTCAACATGGGAGATATCATACTGGATCTAGGATCTGAAGTTAATGTGTTACCAAAGAATACATGGCAATGCATGGGAGATCCCACATTAGGATATTCACCTGTTCAATTGAAAATGGAAAACCAACACAGAGTCCTACCGATTGGTAGACTGAAAGGAGTGATAGTAGACCTAGATGGAGTGCACACTAAAGAAGATTTTGAAGTCATTGAAATAGTGGACGACACAACACCTTACCCAACATTGATTGGTCTGGATTGGGTGTTTGACAAACAGGCCATAATCAACTTGAGGACCAGGAAAATGACATTTGAGTCAGGAGAATACAGGGTCATCACGCCATTAGATCCATATGAAGGGAAGAGGCTTGTAGAACCTACTTTCCTAGACTTATAGGAATTCAGCCAGTTGTACTGAACAACTACGCGTGATGAGGATTTACATAAACCCAACTACAGATGGGATACTCAGTTGGTGGAGAATTACTTCATGTGCAATAGATTCAGATATCGGTTTAGAGAAATGGAAACAAAGGCTACACTAAGTATCCACGAGAAGATGTGTAAGAATAGATTGCGCAGTAAGATGGGTTAGCAAAAAAATTAGGGAGCCACCCAATTTCCACAGAATAAACAATTTGGAAACATTCTTGGCACAGTATGAAGATGAATTTTTAGATAATCAAAGATTGTTAGCACTTGATATAGCACTAAAGGCCACCCCTGCAAGATGGTGGGGCACACACAAAGAGATGATCACAAATTGGTACCAATGTAAGTAGTTAATGTGCATAAAGTTTGGTGCAAAACAAAAAAACAACAAGCAATAGAGGTACGATTTACAAGGGGCACCAATGAAACACTTGGAGAAGTGCAGGATGTTGTGGAAATTGACACCCCTAAAGGAATGGCCTCATCACTTTATACACACTCTAGAGGGCATACCAGTGAACTAGTATACAGACTAGGAATTGTGCAAGGGAACTGCGACCTGGATGACATTGCAACATAATTTTACAGTCACTTTCTCATTCGAGAATGAGAACCCCAACATATATATCTATCTTAAACAGATAGGAGGAGAAATATTCATCAAAGAACCAGAAGTAGAACTTATCACAAAAGAACAACAACGGAAGAAACAGATAGTGAAGGAACTGTTGTCATGTTACCATGTGCAAGAGGAAGCACCAAATGAGGATGATCTGTACGATATCCAGATTGAAGAAGCATAAGGAGAAAGAGAAGTGGAAGGTCCACCCATATAATCAAAATTTATTGTCACAGTGATCAAAGTAAAGAAATTCAACATTGGGACAGTGGAGCATCCCAAAATGGCCGACATTGGAGATTACTGGGTTGAGAAAATAGTGGAAATCATAACAGAGTTATTGCACGAGTACAATGAATTGTTTCCTACTAAATTTATAGAGATGAAGGGTATATCCAGAGAGCTAGGATAAATGAAGATACCACTTAGACCTGAAGCAAGACCGATCAGACAATGACCATACAGATTGAACCCAATATATAACAAGAAATTCAAAGCTGATATTGACAAGATGCTCGAAGCCAAAATCATAGAACCGGTTGAAGAATCAAAATAGATAAGCCCAATGGTAGTGTAGGATAAGAAACAAGGAGGAATAAGGATATGCATCGACTTGACGAAGTTGAATGATGCATGCCTACATGACCCATTCCCTACACCTTTCATGGATGAAGTGTTAGAGAACATAGGTGGACATTAATCTTACTCATTCAATGATGGATTCTCAGGATACCATCAGATCAATATAACATAGGAATAAAGTTACAAGACCACATTTTTTATATAATGGGGATCCTACGAATACACATTCATTTCGTTTGGACTGAAGAATGCACCAACAATATTTTCTAGACTAGTCATCGTCGTGTTTAAATAATTCATCCACTAGTTTCTATAGGTATACCTGGATGATTGGACAATCCATAGTTTGTTGAAATACCATGTATAAGTCTTACACCTAATGTTAGAGAGATGTAGGTAGTGCCAGATATCACTAAACATAAATGCATATTCAGAACATCGTTTGGGATACTATTGGGCCATATAGTATGCAAACAAGGTTTATTAGTATATCCTGCAAAGATTGCAGCGATTGTTAACTTACCACCACCAAAAATAGATTTCCAACTTAGAGAAATGTTGGGACAAACAATATACTATAGGAAATTTTTCAAAGGGTATGCGCAAATTACTCTACCAATGGAAAATCTGTTAAGAAAGGATACCAAGTTTCAGTGGAACGACGAGTGTCAACATGGTTTGGATACCCTAAAGGAAAAGATGGTCACTACGCCAATATTAGTATTTCCAAACTCAGAGAAGACATTTCACGTCTATGTAGATGCATCAACCATAGAACTTGGAGCTATCTTGATGCATCCAGGAGAGGGGTATTTGGATCACCCCATAGCCTTTGCAAGTAGAAAACTATCAGAATCGGGACAAAATTATAACACTACAAAGAGAGAAGGCCTAGCTATGGTCTATGCATTGAAAAAGTTCAGACACTACTTATTGGGGAAACACTTTAAGATGTTCACAGATCACTCAGCCCTGAAATACCTAGTCAACAAGCTAGTGTTGGGGGGGGGGGAATCTATCGATGGTTACTACTATTTCAATAATTTGACTTTGAAGTAATAGTTAAGACAAGAAAATTGAATGCAGGACCTGACCACCTATCACGAGTCACAAATGGAGAAGAACCAAAGAATTTAGAATACAACTTCTTGGATGCACAGTTATTCTCAGTCCATATCACCGATGAATACTTCACAAATATCATTTAGTACTTGTGCATAGGTACTGGACCACAAGAATATAACACCGCGTAGAAGAAAAACCTAGTAGTTTGGGCTATAGACTATCAACTGATTGTATGATACTTATAAAAAATGGGTGCAGGTAGAATCTTACAAAGATATGTGTTAGAACACGAAAGACCACGAGTTTTAGTAGAAGCTCATGAAGGAATAACAGGAGGGAATTATGGAGGAAAATATACCATGCAGAAGGTATTGCGCACAGAACTATGGTGGCTGACAATTCACAGAGAATTGAAGGAGTACTATCAAAGATGTGATGCATGTCAAAGGGTAGGCAAACCCAACAGAAGGGATGAGATGCAATTACAACCACAAGTAACATTACAGGCATTCCAAAAGTGGAAAATATACTTTGTAAGACCAATCAACCCACTAGAAAAAATAACAGGAACTAGGTACATTATCACCGTGACGAAGTACCTAAGAAGATGGGCGGAAGCCGCACTAGTAAAGGATTGCATCACATAAACAACAACACAATTTTTATTTGAACCAGTAATCACTCGATTTGGGTGCCAAATATTTTTTATGAGAGACCAAGGCATGCACTTCATAAATAACACCATCAATGCTATGACTAAATAATTTGAAGTTCACCATCAGAAGAACACACCATATCACCCACAGGAAAATGGCATAGTGGAAGCATTTAAAAAAATCCTGGAGAATGCGTTGAAAAATATCTGTAACAACAACAAGGATGACTGGGACCTCAAAGTACTAGTAGTATTATGGGCCTACATGACTATGTGCAAAAAGTTGACAGGGCACATGCCATTTAAATCAATCTATGGCCAAGCAGTAATGGTACCATTAGAATATTTAGTACCAAGCTTGCGCCTAGCAACAATAAAAAATATGAAAAAATGAGGCGCAATATAGGAATGACTAAAGTAGTTAATGACCATGGAGGAAGACTGAACCTTAGCAAGGTTCCACCAACAAGTTCAGAAAGCAAGGGACAAAGCTTGGCATGATAGACACATAAAGAAGAAAATGTTCAAGGAAGGAGATCTAGTATTGATGCATGACATCAAATCATTTCAGCACCCAGGAAAGATAAGAATGCATTGGTTAGGACCGTATGCATTAAAATATATCATAGATGGAGGATTTGTATAGTTGAGAGAATTATTAGGTGTAGAACTCAGAGGGATGATCAACGAGATTTGATTGAAGTTGTACAAGGAAAGTCGACCACCCACCACGCACTAAAAAAAAAACAGGATATTAAACAACACCAACAGAGGCACAGTGCATCAAAAGAAGAAAGTGAATGCATACTTAGGAACACAAAATTGGCGAGGAGAAGGAAAATGGCTAGGTCACAATGAAAATAAACGAGAAATGAAAATATGGAAAAAGAAGTACGACAAGATGGCGTTAGGCAGAATTGAAGGCCGGAAAGGACCGATGGGAAACCACATTAATCATGCCAACTAGAGTTGGCGAAGCATAGCAATGGAAAGTATGAAATATTCGGAGGTGCATTGAACCCATAAGTAAGGAAGTGTCTTTCACAAGCTTCATGCAAAGCCCATACAACACACCAACGTGGGAGAAAAGAGTCCATTTGCGAAAGGAGAATAGATAGAGAGCGATAGAGGTTAAGGAGCATATATATGAGTCCATATAGGTCATAGAGACCATTATAACTCATAAAACATTCAAAATTCACCACCATGGCACCACAAAAGCAAGAAGAAGCAAGCTAGGGAACCAGAAAACCCAGAGCGAGAACCAGGTCATAGGTATAATAAGAAGAAGGTGAACAAGAGTCGTTAGAGATCGCCAATGTCAATGAAATCCCATCCCCAGACACAATAGCAGTGAACCCCACACCTATAGTGGAAGAAACCCAACAACCAACACCAGAGGGAAAAAATATAGGTATACCAACAGAGGTACAGAAGTAGAAAAACCAGGACACAAAAACCTTGAAGTAGGTGCAACCAGAGAACACCAAAGTAGCTTTGAGATTCAATGGAATGAAGATGAATATGGAAGCATCATTTCAGCTAGATGAGTCTCAAACAACTATCTCAAACCATCGATTGAAAAGAATAGTAGAGGATGTCACGGGTTGGCCAGAATGGTATTCCAAGGAACAACCAAGATCCGTTGGAACCTCGAGCTATCCACCACCGCTGAAGAAAGACAAGCAGCAAGTACCTAGGTCGCCTCGCCATAAACCTATCACAACCCTCATTCTACCGCACAGACCATATTAGGTACAGGTGGAATCAGGCTTTCTAGGGATGATTGACAAGCTCAAATACTCAGACCACGATGTGGTAGACCTAGACAAGTTTCTTGAATTTTCAAAGAGAGTGTACTTGGAGACTGTGGGCACAAATTTGGTTGGGGAGCTGATTGATCAACCACTCTGATGGGAAACCGGGTTAGATAAAACAAGGATTCTAGGTCTGTTGGACCTACCACATTTTGGCCGAGGTCAGTACATAAGCGCATGTGTCAAATAGTTTTTAGAAGTCACACATGGTGGTGAGATATGGTTGGACAAGCTCATATCGATAAACGTAGATATTATTGTGAACATAACAGGGTTACCATCTCGGGGCATGGATACTGCGTATTTTATAGACAACAAATCTAAGGAGAAGGCATTAGCAGAAGAGATGAAGAAGAAGTATGGCACCGATAGGGGAACATGAGGTATCATTATCAAGAGGATCAATGATGTCACAACATAGATGGGTGAAAAAATCTTAGCCTGTAAGTTGCTAAGAAAATTCTGTTGGGAGGAAGTTCCAGCTGGAGTTGTCACATTTGTAGCTCAATGCATCGAAGGCACCTCAGTGAGTTGGGCACCTTATCTCTTGAACTTGTTCCTAGATGACTGCAAGGATGCGCAGGATTTAGGAACATAGTTTCACTAATCATGGTTAATCATGATAATAACCTTTATGGGCTGGAGAGAACCAAGGTATGTAAATTTTGGTACCAGACCCAAACCAATATAGGTAGCAAGATAATTATTGTTGAGATCTACGTCGAATGCTCGACACAAAAGGATGAACAGGTCCATATTTGAGGGATACCTACACGACCTACAGGAATCGATATCCAACATGTGGAGAATTACACCATAGGATTTTGCACAATTTAGGGACATCGCCAAATTCAAGGCCACACAACACACAATGTCGATACAAATGCATAAGGATCCCAATAAGAAGTGGTTACAGATGTGCTACTGTATCACATAGGGTGACATCGACATGGAAATCAAAGACTAGCATGACGAGTGGAATATTCCAGTCCTTACCCAAGAATTGTCAGAAAGGACAACGAAAGAAGAGGCATGGTAGGGAGAAACACAACCTCAAGAAATTGAAGTGCCCAAGAAACGGAGAACGAACTAGATAAAGACAAACCAGACAGATGAAGGGGCAGCTAAGACAGGGACCCAGAAGGGGAAAAAGAACACTACGCAGCTGGATGAAGTGCAACAAAAATAATCTGAGGCCATCCAAGGGACTACACCATGTCCCAATCCAAAGAACTAGGTGGGAACAAGAGGCTAGCCACGCAGACACGAGGCGCGCTCAATAAAATGAAGGTGCAAAGAACACCTCTAGAGTATATGATCATGAATGACGATGGAGATATGATAGCCCAAATGGTCCAGGATTTTCTAGCCAAGGATTTTGAAAATGCTACACACCACAGGGATATGATTCAAGAGGATATGGCAGACATGTGGCAGTTCCTCAAACAAATCGGGGAAGTATAGATAGTAGGTAGCAGCATAGGAATATAGTCATAAACACTGCATACAGAGGAAAGAGTGGAAGAAGAAGAATGAGATCTAGTCCATACGATACTACAGCCGAACACAACATTTCACATTTCGCCTAGTATGTTGCACATGGATGAGATTGTGGAGAAAACACCCCTCAAAAACTTAGGCCAAATCCAACTAGTATTGTCATGGATACCATCCAGGGATCTACACAAGTTTGAGGTTAGCGTGAACCACGAGGTACAGTCTCGAGCACATAAAGACTTAGCTGAGTTGTAGTAGGCAATAGAGAATAAGGAAACATTGGAAATATTATGTGAGCAGGATAAGTTCAAGACCCAAGAGGAAAGGGAGAGAAGGAATGGATTGGAGCAGAAAGATGCAAGAACATACGAGAGGATTCCAAAGACCGTGCAGGGGGATGAAATCAGAGAAGAAGAAAAGATTGATTAGATTTCACAGGTAATCAATCAACATGATAAGGAGATCAATAATATCTTAGAGCATCTCACACCCACTAGTCCACCAACAGTAAAGGAGAAAAGGAAGAAGGAAGCAATAAAACAACTGCAAGAGATAGAGCGACAGGTTATCACAACAACTGACTTGTTTGAGACTGCAGCACAAATTTGGGAAAAACTAGAGGAGGATCATAAAGTCTGAAAGTGGGACAAGGAGGAAGAAAGGGTAAGAACAGTTATCTAGGACCTTAAGCATAGGCATAACACAATGTCCATCACGGAGCGCATCAAAGGGACGTAGGACATGAAGAAACTACAGGCAGAACTCACCATTGTGTAGATAGATAAGAAGGAGCGTCAGGCTCAAATGGAACCATTCCAGGAGCAGGTAGTAGAAGTCTTGGAACAGGCAGAGGAATCTAAGACACACATAGAACAGACCTAGGAAGAGTGTGTAGAATTGATCAAGGACGAAATTGCAGTCCAGGTAATGGACACACTCAAGGAGAAGACTGCGCAGGAGAAAACACTGGCAGAAAAGATCAAAGAGAATTTCAAGACGGTCACCAGGGAGAGGGGAGAATTGTTCTAGGTGACTCGGGATGAGCCACATGTCAGTCTTGGGGGCTTGTTGGAATCAGTCCAAAGTGGAAAATCAAGACGATTTTGGGAAAGCAATAGATGGAAGAAAGAACAACATGTGTGCATGCAGGGAAGACCTAATGACACTAGAGTTATGGTTTTGGTAATGTATTGCAATGGATGAAGAACCAGAAACATATAAATATCGATACTTAGGTATCATAGGGGGGTTCTGATTATTTTTTTTGTCGGTTCGAAGTATTATTGAGTTTAGTTAGTTATCCATGAGTTGTTGCGATATGTAATATTTTTGCTATAGGATCTATTTTATATAAGCTGTTGAGCTAGAGGAGACGAGGGAGGGTATATCTCTAGGGTTGGATCGCAGGCTGAGGAGCCTAGTGTGATATATTTCACCTCATATAGATATTACCCAACTGTGAAGGATTGTAAAGAGCATGGCACTGTATATGTGAAAATACTATAATAAAAGAGTTGAGAGACAAATCTTTGTGGACTTAGCCAGGGAGGGGGTGAACCATGGTAACATATGTGTTATGTGATAAATGAAAGCATATATGTATTGTCTTCAGTAGTTACTATTATTCTTAGATGAATATATTTCCTGCATATTTGCAAATGACAATATATTCCATTTACAGGTTATAATAATGGCTCAATATACATTTCTCATATCACGCACTCAATCCTAGGCTGTAAACACCTGAGTATTACAGCTACCCATTAAATCTATCTTGGGTGATACTGTGCAATGCATCCTGTGTGTTGTGTTTCCTTTTGATTTACTAGGAGGGCCAATAGTTTTAGAGGATTTGTTGCAAACCCGAACAGACATGAACCCTGGGTCAATAAACTCAAACATGATAGAATATTAAGTAAGAGACTCAACCAACACTCCTATAAATAAGGATTAGGCATATGACTTCATCTCACTTTTATTCACACCATGGTTTAAGATGTAGACATAATGAGTGACCGTCTAAAAGTTAATCTATTTTCTACTCTATGCCAAATATACCAAAACAAATGAAAATAGATCAATACGAGAAGACGTCGGTAACTATACCTTTGATCCCATGTCCAATGATGATCTCATGAAGCTCTATAGTGCCAACGACAACATGTCTCATCCCAAGGATGACTTGCATCCAGAGATATGCAAACAAGAACTACAGGCATGTTATTTTATTAACGATTTAGGGTTATATATAAAATTATGAGTATAAATCAATGAAAATACACAAAACATCATCATTTGGGACAAGGAAAAAAGATTCTTTTATTGTCGGCCACCATTTCGTGAACCTCGTCCGGGCTCCTCTTTATAATGCTCCAAGAACACCTTGAATAGGCCTCTTCTCTCAATCTTCGGTCAATCTTGAAGGGAATGGATTTGAATGGAGGAAGAAGGGGATGATGAGGGAAGGCTGAGGAAATATCTCACAAAAGGTAGCAAAATATTGGGCAAGGAGGGGAAGTGAAATTGGGTAGAGTTTCACTATTATTATGCTTGGATGTGAAATGAGACCCCAACACCTCCTTTAATATGAAAAAAGGATGGTTATTCAGTTGGGTGATGGGCCATAGCAGGTGAATTGGTTGGGAAACCTCCAATAGCCCATTAATTTCAATGAATTCTTTGCAACTTTTTAATTTTTGCAACTTTTGCAAGCATACGCGGGTTGTAATGGTGCATCAAGCGTAGGTATGTGTGATGTAGTGGTGCAACAAGAGTATGTATGTGGGATGTAATGGTGCAGGGTACATACATATTCTAAAAAATGTTTTTTTAAGAAGATCTTCTTAGCAGTTCTTTGGAAAAATATGCAAGTAAGAGGGCCAAGGCCATGTATGCATGAGTAGGGAATTTTAGAGCTACAAAAATTTTCCCCTAATGTGTGAGGTCAGAAGAGAAACTGATGGCTGAAATTCATTATAATATATTCACCAACATACAGAATCGAGTGATCTCGGGACCATAGCTCGGGAGGTGCCATATTAAAAACAATAATTGTCTCCTTGAGAAGGGCATACCCATGCTCTAGATGAACTAAATCATGAATACCAATCAAATACACTGCATATCCATGTCATATAAATATATAAAGTGTAGCTGCGAGCAATACATAATGGATGTACATCTCAAAATCAGTCGAAGATATACAAGCATAGTATTCATCTTTAGGAGTCTAGTGACACCTAATGGTTGGAGATGAAGTCTTCATAGCTCGAGCAACAACTTCAAGATATTCAAAACTCAGGTAGGAGTATAATGGGAGTGTATAAATCACTACCCTGAGGTCTTCAATGGATTGTCGGGAAAATACATGAGGATCTTTGTTAAGAACCAAATATCAATATAGCGTAGAAAAACCTCAGAATAAGTACTCAACGCCTTGAAAAAGAGATAATTTCATATAATAATCCTCTTCGAGGGGGAAACCTCATTTTATTCTGCATAAATGTTCAAGTACAAGATGATTCCAGATGAAAATGTCTCCCTGGTATATATAGGAGACTAGGAGGTATAATTACAACTAATGGAATAAAGCCAACATAAATAAAATAACATTACTAATGTAATATGCCCCAATTAAGGGGTAATGAACCAATATTAGGGCTTAACATGCCCCTCCCCTTGAGACAAGCATTGTCCGCAACGCTTGAGTAAATCTGGATTCTTTTGTATAAAAGACTCATCTTCCCAAGTGGAATCTTTAGCTGGTAATTTCCTCCATTTAATGAGATACTCTGAAATGGATCTATTCCTTAGCTAGCGAATTCTTGTGTCAATGATGGCTTCAGGCTCCAATATGATTTTTCCTTCCTCGTTAAGTTCTGGAAATATAGTTTGAACTGGGATCTTGTTGCCTATAACCTTCTTTAAGCATGAAACATGGAAAATTGGGTGTACTCGTGAAGATGCAGGCAACTCCAATTTGTATTCCATAGTACCAATATTTTGCAACACCTTATAAGGGCCATAGTACTTTGGTGATAATTTATTATCCTTCTTGGCTTTCTTGAGGGACATATGTTTGTACGGTTATAGTCTTAAAAACACCCAATCCCCTACTTCAAAACTTCTTTCACTACGATTTTGTTTTGCTTGTTGTTTCATGTGATTTTGTGCCATGGTCAGGTTGTCCTTTAAGATTTGGAGAACTTGTTGTTGATTCTCGATGTGATCTTCCATTGCTTGAACCTTAGATTTTTCTTTTAGAGAAGAAGTGATGGAAGGAGGGTGGT